>JAXIVJ010006033.1:65000-69812 GCA_036785665.1 Chirona hameri | reverse complement strand
TGTCTGTCTGTCTGTCTGTCTGTCTGTCTGTCTGTCTGTCTGTCTGTCTGTCTGTCTGTCTGTCTGTCTGTCTGTCTGTCTGTCTGTCTGTCTGTCTGTCTGTCTGTCTGTCTGTCTGTCTGTCTGTATGTATGTATGTATGTATGTATGTATGTATGTATGTATGTATGTATGTATGTATGTATGTATGTATGTATGTATGTATGTATGTATGTATGTATGTATGTATGTATGTATGTATGTATGTATGTATGTATGTATGTATGTATGTATGTATGTATGTATGTATGTATGTATGTATGTATGTATGTATGTATGTATGTATGTATGTATGTATGTATGTATGTATGTATGTATGTATGTATGTATGTATGTATGTATGTATGTATGTATGTATGTATGTATGTATGTATGTATGTATGTATGTATGTATGTATGTATGTATGTATGTATGTATGTATGTATGTATGTATGTATGTATGTATGTATGTATGTATGTATGTATGTATGTATGTATGTATGTATGTATGTATGTATGTATGTATGTATGTATGTATGTATGTATGTATGTATGTATGTATGTATGTATGTATGTATGTATGTATGTATGTATGTATGTATGTATGTATGTATGTATGTATGTATGTATGTATGTATGTATGTATGTATGTATGTATGTATGTATGTATGTATGTATGTATGTATGTATGTATGTATGTATGTATGTATGTATGTATGTATGTATGTATGTATGTATGTATGTATGTATGTATGTATGTATGTATGTATGTATGTATGTATGTATGTATGTATGTATGTATGTATGTATGTATGTATGTATGTATGTATGTATGTATGTATGTATGTATGTATGTATGTATGTATGTATGTATGTATGTATGTATGTATGCATGCATGCATGCATGCATGCATGCATGCATGCATGCATGCATGCATGCATGCATGCATGCATGTATGTATGTATGTATGTATGTATGTATGTATGTATGTATGTATGTATGTATGTATGTATGTATGTATGTATGTATGTATGTATGTATGTATGTATGTATGTATGTATGTATGTATGTATGTATGTATGTATGTATGTATGTATGTATGTATGTATGTATGTATGTATGTATGTATGTATGTATGTATGTATGTATGTATGTATGTATGTATGTATGTATGTATGTATGTATGTATGTATGTATGTATGTATGTATGTATGTATGTATGTATGTATGTATGTATGTATGTATGTATGTATGTATGTATGTATGTATGTATGTATGTATGTATGTATGTATGTATGTATGTATGTATGTATGTATGTATGTATGTATGTATGTATGTATGTATGTATGTATGTATGTATGTATGTATGTATGTATGTATGTATGTATGTATGTATGTATGTATGTATGTATGTATGTATGTATGTATGTATGTATGTATGTATGTATGTATGTATGTATGTATGTATGTATGTATGTATGTATGTATGTATGTATGTATGTATGTATGTATGTATGTATGTATGTATGTATGTATGTATGTATGTATGTATGTATGTATGTATGTATGTATGTATGTATGTATGTATGTATGTATGTATGTATGTATGTATGTATGTATGTATGTATGTATGTATGTATGTATGTATGTATGTATGTATGTATGTATGTATGTATGTATGTATGTATGTATGTATGTATGTATGTATGTATGTATGTATGTATGTATGTATGTATGTATGTATGTATGTATGTATGTATGTATGTATGTATGTATGTATGTATGTATGTATGTATGTATGTATGTATGTATGTATGTATGTATGTATGTATGTATGTATGTATGTATGTATGTATGTATGTATGTATGTATGTATGTATGTATGTATGTATGTATGTATGTATGTATGTATGTATGTATGTATGTATGTATGTATGTATGTATGTATGTATGTATGTATGTATGTATGTATGTATGTATGTATGTATGTATGTATGTATGTATGTATGTATGTATGTATGTATGTATGTATGTATGTATGTATGTATGTATGTATGTATGTATGTATGTATGTATGTATGTATGTATGTATGTATGTATGTATGTATGTATGTATGTATGTATGTATGTATGTATGTATGTATGTATGTATGTATGTATGTATGTATGTATGTATGTATGTATGTATGTATGTATGTATGTATGTATGTATGTATGTATGTATGTATGTATGTATGTATGTATGTATGTATGTATGTATGTATGTATGTATGTATGTATGTATGTATGTATGTATGTATGTATGTATGTATGTATGTATGTATGTATGTATGTATGTATGTATGTATGTATGTATGTATGTATGTATGTATGTATGTATGTATGTATGTATGTATGTATGTATGTATGTATGTATGTATGTATGTATGTATGTATGTATGTATGTATGTATGTATGTATGTATGTATGTATGTATGTATGTATGTATGTATGTATGTATGTATGTATGTATGTATGTATGTATGTATGTATGTATGTATGTATGTATGTATGTATGTATGTATGTATGTATGTATGTATGTATGTATGTATGTATGTATGTATGTATGTATGTATGTATGTATGTATGTATGTATGTATGTATGTATGTATGTATGTATGTATGTATGTATGTATGTATGTATGTATGTATGTATGTATGTATGTATGTATGTATGTATGTATGTATGTATGTATGTATGTATGTATGTATGTATGTATGTATGTATGTATGTATGTATGTATGTATGTATGTATGTATGTATGTATGTATGTATGTATGTATGTATGTATGTATGTATGTATGTATGTATGTATGTATGTATGTATGTATGTATGTATGTATGTATGTATGTATGTATGTATGTATGTATGTATGTATGTATGTATGTATGTATGTATGTATGTATGTATGTATGTATGTATGTATGTATGTATGTATGTATGTATGTATGTATGTATGTATGTATGTATGTATGTATGTATGTATGTATGTATGTATGTATGTATGTATGTATGTATGTATGTATGTATGTATGTATGTATGTATGTATGTATGTATGTATGTATGTATGTATGTATGTATGTATGTATGTATGTATGTATGTATGTATGTATGTATGTATGTATGTATGTATGTATGTATGTATGTATGTATGTATGTATGTATGTATGTATGTATGTATGTATGTATGTATGTATGTATGTATGTATGTCTGTCTGTCTGTCTGTCTGTCTGTCTGTCTGTCTGTCTGTCTGTCTGTCTGTCTGTCTGTCTGTCTGTCTGTCTGTCTGTCTGTCTGTCTGTCTGTCTGTCTGTCTGTCTGTCTGTATGTATGTATGTATGTATGTATGTATGTATGTATGTATGTATGTATGTATGTATGTATGTATGTATGTATGTATGTATGTATGTATGTATGTATGTATGTATGTATGTATGTATGTATGTATGTATGTATGTATGTATGTATGTATGTATGTATGTATGTATGTATGTATGTATGTATGTATGTATGTATGTATGTATGTATGTATGTATGTATGTATGTATGTATGTATGTATGTATGTATGTATGTATGTATGTATGTATGTATGTATGTATGTATGTATGTATGTATGTATGTATGTATGTATGTATGTATGTATGTATGTATGTATGTATGTATGTATGTATGTATGTATGTATGTATGTATGTATGTATGTATGTATGTATGTATGTATGTATGTATGTATGTATGTATGTATGTATGTATGTATGTATGTATGTATGTATGTATGTATGTATGTATGTATGTATGTATGTATGTATGTATGTATGTATGTATGTATGTATGTATGTATGTATGTATGTATGTATGTATGTATGTATGTATGTATGTATGTAGTATGTATGTATGTATGTATGTATGTATGTATGTATGTATGTATGTATGTATGTATGTATGTATGTATGTATGTATGTATGTATGTATGTATGTATGTATGTATGTATGTATGTATGTATGTATGTATGTATGTATGTATGTATGTATGTATGTATGTATGTATGTATGTATGTATGTATGTATGTATGTATGTATGTATGTATGTATGTATGCATGTATGCATGCATGCATGCATGCATGCATGCATGCATGCATGATGATGTATGTATGTATGTATGTATGTATGTATGTATGTATGTATGTATGTATGTATGTATGTATGTATGTATGTATGTATGTATGTATGTATGTATGTATGTATGTATGTATGTATGTATGTATGTATGTATGTATGTATGTATGTATGTATGTATGTATGTATGTATGTATGTATGTATGTATGTATGTATGTATGTATGTATGTATGTATGTATGTATGTATGTATGTATGTATGTATGTATGTATGTATGTATGTATGTATGTATGTATGTATGTATGTATGTATGTATGTATGTATGTATGTATGTATGTATGTATGTATGTATGTATGTATGTATGTATGTATGTATGTATGTATGTATGTATGTATGTATGTATGTATGTATGTATGTATGTATGTATGTATGTATGTATGTATGTATGTATGTATGTATGTATGTATGTATGTATGTATGTATGTATGTATGTATGTATGTATGTATGTATGTATGTATGTATGTATGTATGTATGTATGTATGTATGTATGCATGCATGCATGCATGCATGCAGGGAGGTAGGTAGGTAGGTAGGTAGGTAGGTAGGTAGGTAGGTAGGTAGGTAGGT
>JAXIVJ010006033.1:45000-57500 GCA_036785665.1 Chirona hameri | reverse complement strand
TTGTTTTTCTTCGGAAAAATGTCCACAATTTTTTTTTGTGAATTCGAGAAGTGAATTTATAAAGCTCGAATAGAAAATAAGGTGACCGGCCCAAATCCGCGGAATTAAAAAATGGGAGTACCTTTTTGCCCCAAAAATATGCCCCTAAAAATCATCCCCCCCAGTAGTTTTCCCTTAAAATATGCCCTGGGAAACGCAAACATATTTGAGTTGAAGTTCACGAATTCCTGATGTCCAATTAATTGCAGCAAGTTATGACGTTAGTAGGTATTCAGCAGCTCTTAGTACAACGAACGTTTCTGTGTGTAATGGCATCTCATTCGACCTCTTTGAAAAAGAAGAAAAATCTATTTTGCGCATAAATTCGTTAAAAACATTAAATCATCAACAATTTCATTGTCCCGGTCATCCTCAAAATGACGTGTCCAAATATTATTGTACAGCTTCCAGACCACAGCAGGTGTGTCGACATTGATCAGCAGTATTTTCTTTGAGCATAGATGATTTAAATGGGGTTCGGTTTATAGTCCTCCGATAATGTTTGTCAGGTGATTAAGATGCGGTGGTTAGTTCAGAATATGGCCGCCGGTGGCGCCACCATCGTGTCCGGACCATTCTGCAAAGATAGACGATAGCATCCCCGCTTCACGCACAGGGAACACATAGAAACACAACAATCTGCCGTTTCAAAAGCCAGAAGAAACACAGGCGCCAGAAATGCCGCTGCTTAAAAAAAAAAGATATTCCTTAAGGACTTGAATGTCCGTCCCGTGTAGGCGCCTGCCTCGTAACGCATGAGCACGTGCAAGTAAAAGGGTGTCCGGTGACAGCCGTTACATTGATGCAAGAGTGCTGTAACCACCACGGGCTGTCATGATTGTAGGTACCCGTGACAATGCATTCATTTCCAACCGGCGAACATCATCATAACATCATCGTATCATGTATTTCGGAACACATCCATCAAATGTGTTTTTAGGTTTCCACGTCAAATAACATTGATAAAATATACCACACATGCATTCAAATGCATCTATTGAGTACCAAAGAGTACTATTGGTTGATTAAACACGAGGATAACAGTCACATGTGCACACGTTACAAATGCATAAGAAAATAGTTTACAGTTGGCACGCCACACGGTTATCAATTCCAGAGGAAAGCGTGAGCAATATCTCCGGGTGGGTTGATCTGGATATCGAACGGGTCGCCGCGTGTGCCGACCTGACGCGAAGCGGCGACGATACTGCCACCTGTGAGCAGGCCCGAGAACAGGCCGAACGTGCCGACAGAGATGATGGTGTGATCACAGGCGGCCAACAGCGCCATGTCGTGCACCTGGTTCACACTGTCTGTGGAAATACAGATCAAACAGCAGACCGTCACTCGCAGGAAAGCACAGCCACACATTGCGTAACAGAGCGGAACACTGTCATGACAGTAAAATACTGCACAACACAGCGGAACACTGTCATGATAGGAATACATTGTACGGCACAACAACAAATGCATGACAACATAGCAATGCACGACAACAACAACAAAAACGTTATAGCAGCAAGACACTGTGGACTGTACAACACTGCAACACAGTTATGCCAGTAGATCTCCACAACACTGTAACACAGTAATAAGCATCAACAATCAACACACCAGACAACGCGTCATTCACGGCAACATTCAAAATCAATGTTCTCATATTTGCCCGCCTTTCGACAAATCCAAATTCAAAAGCATAACGGACGTTTTATTTTACTTATTTTAATTGCAATGCTGGTGTCAACACTGTTGCGATGCCCGGTGAATAACTCCCAAAAACAACAGCACAATCATTGTGATTTATCATGTACAATTTAGGACGTCATATGTCCACACAAAAATGCGACTTAGATGTCAAGTGCAAGGGGCAGATGTCAAGGGCAGCTGCCCATCCAAACGCCAGCTGGGCCCTTTTCGGCCAGCCTGGCGGGCGGACGAGCTGAATGTTCTCTCAGACTGTCTCGGGGCGCGATGAAGCAGCGCAAGCTCAACTCTGTGACAGTCTGCCAAGTGTCTGGCAGTCCATCAGGAGACGCGCGAGGTTCCTGATCGGGATATGGCGCACGAATATGCGTCCCTGAACGGTGCTCGTCGTTCCACCTTCGGGACGTTTTAATGTCATCTGAGATCAGGCGCATAGCCAAGGGGGGCGGCGGCGGCGCGCCGAAAAGGGCCGGCGAGACCACGCGAAGCGCGATATCATGGGCTCTTTACCACGCGAAGCGTGGTCTTTAGAGAGTTTAGAGCACTTCAGAGGCCCTTTAGGGCCTCTGACCAGGGCCAGGGCCCTCTCTGAAAGACCAGAGGGCCCCTTGGACGTTCAAAAGAGCCCTGTGCATGTCATAGGGGCCCCTGTCCGGACCAAAAAGGCCCCTGAGCGGGTCAGAGGGCCCTGAACACGTCGAATGGGCCCATTAGACAGCACAGAGGGGCCCCTGGGCAGGTCGAGAGGCCCCTGAGCATGTTGGCAGGGCGACAAAGCAGCCAGCGCAGTCCATTGCTAGGTCATAAGGGCCCCTGAGCAGGTTGGAGTGCTCCTGGGCAGACCAGAGGGCCCCTGGGAAGTTAAAAGGGCCCCTGTGCAGGTCAGAAGGGCCACCTGATCAGACCGAAAGGGCCCCTAAGTGGGTCAGAAGGAGCCCTGAACATGCCAAATGGGCCCCTAGTCAGCTCCGAGGGGACCCAGGGCATATCAGAGGGCCCTCGGAGCATGTCGCAAGGCGGCAAAGCAGCCAGCGCAGTCCGACCAGAAGAGTCGCTGGGCAGATCGGAGGGGCTCCTGGCAAGTCAGAGGGGCCCCTGGCTAGACCGAAAGGGTCCCTGGGCCGGTCGGAAGGGCCCTTGAACATGCCGGATGAGTTTCTAGCCAGACTGGAGGGGCCCCTGGCAGGCACGTAGCCAGGGGGCGGCGGGAAGGGCCGCCCCTCCCACCTGGAGGCCAGGAGCGCCCTTTTCGGCGCGCTAGGGCCCTTTTCGGTGCGCGCAGCTCGCCGAAAAGGGCCGACGAGACCGCGCGAAGCACGGTATCATTGGCCATACAGGTTATTATGTAAACATTCTCGATTAAACACAACCGCGGAAATGGCGTTAATCAGCTTCTTGTTGGTGCTCTCAAGTTTTCTTATAATATTCTTTGCTTCATTTGAATGTTCTCGGATGATGTTCATGTACAGAAAGAATAGGATAATGTATGAAATATTCACTTATAAAGGTCAACGCGTTTCGTCAATTCAATGACATTATCAAGACTGATTTGTTAGTTCGCGGCAATACTAGTAATTATTATAAAACTCATGCGACACTTTCTAAGGAGCTTCAAGTTTAACATTCAATGTTGCAAAACACACAGTACCTACTACGCGAAGCGTGGTCTTTAGAGAGTTTAGAGCACTTCAGAGGCCCTTTAGGGCCACCCGGGCCCTCTCTGAAAGACCGAAAGGGTCCCTGGGCCGGTCGGAAGGGCCCTTGAACATGCCGGATGAGTTCCTAGCCAGACTAGAGCGGCCCCTGGGCAGGTCGGAGGGGCCCCTGAGCATGTCAGCAGGGTGACAAAGCAGCCAGTGCAGTCCCTGGCCAGGTCAGAAGGACGGGACAGGCCGAATGGCCCCTTGACACACAAGAGGGGCTTCTTGGAAGGCCAGAGGAATCCCTGGTCAGACCGAAAGGACCAAAAGCACGTAGATATCCCAGATCAAGATTAAATACAAAGAAGACTTACTCCACAAGAAAAATATTTAAAGCGGAGCTTTCGGGTATATTGTAACACCCTTCGTCAGGGTGTTACAATATACCCGAAAGCTCCGATCTTAATTTTTCTTGTCTAGTAAGCACTCTTTGTATTTTATATATATCCACATCATGTCTTTTCGCTTCGAGGATCCCAGATAAGTCCCTGAACACGAACAGTTCGGAAGGGCGTTGATAAGGTCGGAGGGGCCCTAGACGATCTGAGGAGACCCTGGGCCTTTCAACAGTAAGAATGCAGTTGTCCAGGGAATAAAACTCAAAATTTTCGCGCCGCTCCGCGGCGCAATTTAACTACAAACTCAATTAAATGCGGGTTAGAAAAAATAGGCCCGTTTCTCGGTGCATTTATGTGTTATGTTGCTACTTTCCTATATAATTGGCCAAAATAGTTCACTTTATCCTTTTTTTACCGCACTTTTAAACGCACAATATAACATTTTTAAAGGTCCGCCCCATACGCAATGTGATGCACTGATGAGAAATCATATCCAGGGCATTAGATTCAAACAAATTCGCGCCGCTCCACGGCGCAATTTGTTTAAGAGTTCCAGGTCTTGAGCTTAGAAATATTCCAAGTTGTTATAGCTGATTCCAAATTGATGTAGCTGGTTCCAAAGTTTATACAGCAGTTTGCTAACTCCAGCTCCTAAAAGTTGGTATGGCCCATGTCATACCTGCCATACTGCATTGTCCATCCTGTAACGTGCCTCTTCATCTGTTGTGTTTGGTCCTTTCAACGCTTGGGAAGGGGGCCCTTTCAACGCTCGGGAAGGGGCACTTTCGAGTCAACCCCCCTCCCCTGTATGAAATCCTGGCTACGTGCTTGGCCCCTGGGCATGTCGGAGAGGCCCCTGAGCAGGGGCTCCGCCACAGGGGAGGACGAGGGACGTGTTCCCTTCAACATTTTCGGATTTTAACATTACGCCTATGGGCGTTGCATGGAAAGAATCGACTTCAGAATGCCTCCGCTCCCCCCCCCCCCCCCCAACTTTCGGAAGGTGGCGGCGCCCTTGCCCCTGAACATGTCGGCAGGGTGACACAGCCGCCAGTGCAGTCCCTGGCCAGGTCGGAAGGACCTCTGAAAAAGGCCTAATGGTCCCCTTGACACACAAGAGAGGCTTCTTGGAAGGTCAGAGGAGTCCCTGGTCAGACCGGAAGAGCCAAAAGCACGTAGAGATCCCAGATGAAGATTAAATACAAAGACGACTGATTCCAAAATAAAAATATTTAAATTGGAGCTTTCGGGTATATTGTAACACCCTTCGTCGGGGTGTTATAATATACCCGAAAGCTCCGATTGGATTTTTTCTTGTAGACTAAGCCCTCTTTGTATTTAATACATATCACCCACTCCACATCATGTCTTTTCGCGGATCCCAGATGAGTCCCTGAACAGGTTGGAAGGGCGTCGAAAAGGTCGGAGGGGCCCCTAGACGATCTGAAGGGACCCTGATCGCCTTTCAACAGTAAGAATGCAGTTGTCTAGGGAATACGACTCATTTTCGCGCCGCTCCGCGGCGCAATTTAACTACAAATTCAATTATATGCGGGTTAGAATAAAAATCGGCCCGTTATCGACGCATTTATGTGTTATGTTGCTACTTTCCTATATAATTGGGCAAAATAGTTCACTTTAACACTTTTTTACCACACTTTTAAACGCACAATAGCAATTTTAGAGGTCCGCACCGCGGCACCATACGCAATGCGACGCATTGATGGGAATGCATATCCAGGGCATAAGACTCAAAATTTCCCGCCGCTCCGCGGCGCAATTTGTTTAAGAGTTCCAGGTCTTGAGCTTAAAAAAAAATATTCCAAGTTGGTATAGCTGATTCCAAATTGGTGTCGCTGATTCCAAAGTTGATATGGCAGTTTGCTAACTCCAGCTCCCAAAAGTTGGTATGGCCCATACCATTCCGTCATACTGCATTCTCCATCCTAGTAACGTGCCTTTTCATCCGTTTTGTTTGGCCCTGTCAACGCTTGGAAAAGGGCCATTTCAACGCTCGGGAAGGGGTCCTTTCCAGGCTCCCCCTGGACGAAATCCTGGCTACGTGCCTGTCTGAGATGATAGCACCGACAGAAAATGTGATGACTAGTAAATTCCTTCTGGTAACTAGTGAACTATAGTAAACATCCTTCGTACATGTCGCAAGAAATGAAAAAGTTATAGTTGATAACTTAGTCACATTGAGTAAAAACTTGAACTGTGGGGCCAAAATGCCACTTGAAAATACAGGCTGTGATGCTCTATTTAAAGTGTTCAAGTTTGATCATAAATAAATGGTAATCCGTGCGGGAACGAGAAAGATGAAAATGATAATAAATATATATTACATTGTATTGCGGGCTGGGTGGGCCCTTTTGGCCAAGGGCCCTTTTTTCTGGAAAAGCTGCCCCACCCCCAACCGAAAATATGTGGCGCCGGCCCTGGTTGGGACAGTTGAGATGTCTTAACAATTTTCCAGAATACATCACTGAAATCTCTGTTGAATATTCCAGACACTTTTTACTTTTCCACAGAGATTCATCGAGTTTTGTCGCAGAAGCGATTCTTTATCAACAACAGTGTATTCTTAGTTTCCTACAGTTATTTTGTGTTCAAATATTTTGGTTTACATTGTCTTCATGTTTAATCCTTTTCCCTGCGGGCGGCCATAATTACGTAAGCCTGCGGGGGGGGGGGGCAGATTCTGACCCCCCCCCCTCAGAGATCTCGGAACCGTCCTATCGATTTCGATGGGACAAACACCATTCGACTTGTCACGACAAATCTTTATTTATTGACATCAAAATTTTATTTTTTGTTCAAAAATGGGGGACGGGGGACGAACAATTTTTTTGGGTGTTATTGTGGTCATGTAGTTTGACCGATTTTCATGGAACAAACGTTTTAAGCTTGAAATGTACACGTCTTTAACATATCAAAAGACAAGTTCCAAAATGAAAATTCATAGACGTATCCAGGGGATATAATCAAGTGGGGTGATTTTCTGATAACAAATATATGATGCTCTTGCTTTTTGGGGGGCGATATGAACGTCAGATGTTGGCATTATTTGCAGTAATTTGTTAAATTTAATATGTCGCGCATAGGCGGAACCAGGTAAACAACGTGCGGTGCACCATCGGCCTCACGTTTGTTTTATCAATTGCTAATTTGAGGGTGGAGCAAACGAGTGTTTCGATGGTTCTTTTCTACGTCGCATACATCTTTTCACACACTTATGTTCATCTTAGATAGGGTGAATGTACTGTTTCAAGCAATGTCACACTCAGGACAGCGTGTGGTGGAGGAATTGGAAACACCTAACACAATTGACCCTCAAAAACTAGAGCCTGAAGCCACCTCTGCTGACCATTTTTAGTGTGACAAAAATGCACTATGTGGTTGATTCTTATGTATACTGATGTTACATGCAACACAAACTGTTAATTATTAAATACGAAGAAGGTTTGCGTCACACAATCGCATTGCATCCTGCATCACACCTTGCAAGCGTGACAGATTGCCTCTAAAAAAAAATCCGCTGGCACCGCCTCACACTCGGGCCAATTTTGTTCAAATATTGACACAATACGTGTATATCAATTACAGGGAAGATCACAAAGCTTCAAGACGCTGGACTCAACGGTTTGGGAGCGGCAAACGAAAAAACACCGGGGGAGGGGGGGGGGGGGCAGAATCTTCCCCCTGTAGGGAATAGGGTTAAATAGGGCGCTGTTTTGTTATCGCTCCCCCCCCCCCCCCTGGTTTTCCTCGGCCATATCACTTGCACGCGAAGGGATAGCGACTTGAAACTTTGGGTACCCTCAAATGAATACCTAGGCCACATGTGGGCAAAATTTAGTGTTAATTCCAGGTCAGGTCAGGTCACAGTGACGTCACAAAGCCAATTATAAGGTTAGGATTCTCCATCCCGGAGCTAAGAACAAGAAAAACGCTTCACACTACCTGGATAATTGTTACACTAAGCGTGATATCCCAACTGGGAGTCACATGGACATCCTTCGCCGTTGACCTGACATGACCTGGCATGACCTGACATGACCTGACATGACCTGACATGACCTGACATGACCTGACATGACCTGACATGACCTGACATGACCTGACATGACTTGACATGACCTGACATGACCTGACATGACCTGATATGACCTGTCATGACCTGACATGACCTGACATGACCTGACATGACCTGATATGACCTGACATGACCTGACATGACCTGACATGACCTGACATGACCTTATGCGATGTTGAGGGAAATAGGTCATCATGTGTATCATTCGAGCGGCCGTGATACAGCGAATAAACTAGTTCCATTTACCACTACTTGATGCTTCAATTGATATTGACCTTACGTGGCACGCCATAAGGTCAAGGTCAGGTCACGTTAGGTAAGGTCAAATCAAATGTTACGTGGAGTGCTGTAAAATAGTGTCATTTCATTCGATGGCTCACACTCGTTCGAATGATACCCATATTTGCCTATTTCCTCGCAAGAATCCGGTAAGGTTAAGTCAGGTCAAGTCGGTCAAGACGGGTCAAGGCGGGTCAGGTCAGGACAGGTCAAGTCAGGTCAAGTTAGGTCAAGTCAGGTCAGGTCAAGTCAGGTCAAGTCAGGTCAAGTCAGGTCAAGTCAGGTCAAGTCAGGTCAAAGGACGTCCCATATGATATGACCCTAAGTTAGGATATCACGCCTAGTGTAACCATTTCCGAGGTATTGTGAAGCGTTTCCGTTGCTCATAGCCCCGGGATGGGGATCCGGACTATAATTGGCTTTGTGACATCACTGTGACCTGAGTTGGATTGGCACCAAATTTTACCTACATGTGGCCTAGTTATTTATTTGAAGGTATCTTAAGTTTCAAATTGCTATCCCTACGGATTCGCGTGATATCGTCGGAAACCCGAAGGGGGGGGGGGCGAAAAAGCCCTCCCACATCGTCTGGCTCGTACGGTAAGTAGCTATTGTTTTTGTCCCAGTAATCTATTAATTTATTTCCATAATTGACATTAGTCGAATTAATACAATCACACAATCGAGTTTTACCAAATCGGCACAACGAACACCCTCAAACGTCTCACTGAATACAGGGAGCCATCATACAGCATTCCAAAACACAGACTACTACTCAAACGAACACCTCAACGACTACGATGATCATATAGAAGGAAAGAGGATGGAGAAAACAGGGCGTGAATCGGAGCCAGACACGCCTGACGCCACTAGCTACCCGACCGCCGTCGTTGGCCGAGTAGAAGAGGATGTAGCCGGCCGAGCTCTGCACGGCGCTGCTGTTTAGCCAGTACACCTCTGTCTGCTGTTTAGCCGGGTCGTCGACCTCCAGCTTGGAAGGCCTTCTCACGGCATCACTGCTAGTTCTGGAGAATCCATGCGGCCGTATCAGACCAATTGCCATTGGCTCTACATACCGCAGACTCGCCACATTCAACAAGCATATTCTTAGCTTAGGTGACGTCACATCTTCGGTGACGTTATGTCACTGTGGATAACGTCATAGATGGTCAAAATATTATTAGGGAAATTGCAATGAAGAAGTGCCCTATAAAAACTCGCAGCAGCCTTTCCATAATCTCTTTGTTTTGTGTATTGTAGCTTTCTTGTAATCCTGTTGTGACGCCCGAAATACGTGCTTTTGAATTGTGTATAATGTATTTATATATTGTGATCAGGATGGAAGGTGAGCGAAGAGGGATTCCTCAGTTCTTTGATTTAATAAATAATGTTTTCATGGAAGACCAAGAAAGTAGCGATGATGAAGTTGTCATGAATCATGTCAACGAAGACCGTGATCAACAGCCATGAGGTGAGTTGTCAAAGTGGGTCTTGTCGAGATTACTGCTTCATCTTCTCAAAATCCACCAGTTTTCGCGATATGTGTCCTCTTATTTTGTCGCCGGCGCCAATATCGTCGAAATTGTATGATGAGATCGGGCACATCCAGAAATGTCTGGCTTAAGCCCAGGCTACATATGCGTGATTTGTCAAGGAAATCACACGCGTGTTCTCCGTGTTTGCAGAACTTCCTTGACGTCCGGTATCTGCCGGTCAAGCAAATCACGCAAGGAAAATGGATAAACCACTGCATTTTTTTAATCGATAAACTACTGCATAAATATCTACCAGCTTCAACACAAGTTTCAACACTCACAATTTGCTCAAACGCTTCTTCATTCATCTTCCGCCACGATACTCAGCACAAATTATTCAAGTTTAGGTCTAGTATAGACCACAATACGCGAAATCAAGCAAAATGATAAAAACCCTGCAACACGCAATCTCGGAAAACACGACAACAAGTTCAGAATTTTGAACTTTTCATCGCTCCGTCCGTGACGTGTCTGCGGAATTTCCTTGACGTTTCATCCGGGATCTGCGTGATGTGCCAGTGTAGCTCACCCAATGCATTTACTATCAGCTGAACTTGCTCTGTCACGCAAATCCCGACAACACGGATAACACGCACGTGATTTTCAGGAAATCACGCATAGTGTAGCCTGGGGTTAAGGTGGCGCACCGACCACTGAGTTCCGAGCTCGGTGAGGATCTGCGTCCTGCTTAGCTAGGCTTCGGAACGATTGGAGGATGTGAAGCTGCCGCGCATGCCACCCAACATTTCGTCAATCTCATCAGTAGTGAGGACGTCGTGGTGAAGATCGACATCCGGAATTCGGAATGCTTTCAATAGCATTCGCCGCGACCACTTCCTGGCCGTAGTACGGGAACGAGCTGTATCACTTTATCCGCTCCTGTGGCAGGTATACTTGACACCAACGCCTCTCTACCACGGCACCACCAAGATTATGTCTGCTACGGTAGTCCAACAGGGTGACCCAGCCGGCCCTGCTGTCTTCGCACTGGCATCCGCATAACATTGTCAGTGCCGCAACGTGCCCTCTGGACACCTGGTACTTAGATGACGGCTCGCTGGGTGGGAACGTCGCCGCAGTATGTTCTGACCTCGGAACAACTCACTTCGGCGATGGTCAGGATCGGACTGCATGTCAGCCCATCCAAGTGCCAGATCATTGTGCCAGCCAGAGAAGAGGGAGGACCTCATGCGGATGATTGAAAGGTTAACCCGCGCTGTGCCGGGGGGTGTTTAGACACCCCCCCTCAGGTTTTTCGAGGATAGAGAAAAAACGGCGGCGCGCAGCGCCGCCGTTTTTTTTACACAGCTGTTCGGGCATCAATTGCGCACATTATGTAAAAAAAAACACATCGGGTCATCTCAGGTCAGGTCACCAGACCAGGTCACGTGACCCCACCTCCAAAAAATCTTGTGGTCGTACCACAGTCACAGTTTTTAGATGATCGGTTTTATACTTACAGGATTTTATAAGGTCATATGTATCTACAATTTGTTTATCTTGAATTTGTTTATATCAGCGACCTAAGGTCGGGTCAATTTCGTGACCTCCCCATTATAAGTCAATGGGGAAATATTCAAATGCTTCCTATTCCAAAGATACGCAAGATATCAGTCTAATTCCTCTGAATCATGTTATTATAGGCCATTATTGATGACCTAGGTGCCATTTTTGTTCACTGACCCCTAAAGGGTCAGCCGAGGTCATCCGAGGTCACCAACAGTTGTATGTCAATAACTCTCGACATAATGATGATAGAGAAGTGAAACCGACACCAATGTGTTTGTCTCGTCGAGGTACATCTTCCCATATGCAACATGACCTACTTGGGTCACCACATGACCTTGACCTTAGGTCAAATTGTTAAGTTAACTTAACAAGGTCACCATATATATCATTCAAAGCGCCTTGACAAGATAAACACAATGGCGTAAAGAGTTTTCAGTTATCTTTATTAAGTAAAAAGTTAATATCAAAAACGATTTAGCAAAAAACTTCATTTTTTTTCTTTTTGACCTCTGGAACCTCAAATATTGAACTGAGATCAAATATGAGGACACCTTAGCGATTACAAATTTCACTGGCTGGCGTTTGCTTTTTTCCGTTTCTTTCTAACTATCATCGTTTCTGAGATATATGGGAATTTCTGGAGCAATGTTCTAAAACAGGAAAATTTGACCTTTGATGACCTCTGGTGACCTCAATATTGGCTTTAGGAAAAAAATATCTGAGTACTTTCGAATGTGCTTCTCGAGAGCTTTCGAACACGCTTTTCTGCGTCTTTCTAGCCCTTTTAGTTTTCGAGTTGGAGGGGGGGTGTCTAAACACCCCCCGGCACGGCGAAATTGGCGCCGAGCACCGGCACGGCGCGGGTTAAAGAAACTCGACGCTTACTCCGCGCTCTTCCTACTCCGCAACTGCCATTTGCTCCACAAGCTTCAGTATCTGCTTCGAGCTGCACCACTTTACCAACATCCTTCGCTCCTGAAGCAGCTCATTGGTGCTTCTGCACAAGGTAGTTTGTACGGAGGAGCCTACCGCCATTGCCAGGATGTTTCATCGCAACGAGGAAATGCGAGAGCGCACAACTAGGCAAAACAGCAACCTAAGCTTACCCAGCATTCGCACAGAAGCAGGGAAGCGAAGGTTTTGCTATCGTGCAGCCATGCAGTACAACAGACTGCCTATCGAACTCCAAAGCATGACGACCAGCCATTTTAACTCGTCGCTAGAACGCCACCTCATGCAGCGATGAAGTGCACCTGCATTGCACCGGACGGTGACTTGTGTGTGTGTGTGTGTATGTGTG
>JAXIVJ010006033.1:35000-42500 GCA_036785665.1 Chirona hameri | reverse complement strand
TGCCTGTGCCTGTGCGTGTGCGTGTGCGTGTGCGTGTGCGTGTGCGTGTGCGTGTGCGTGTGCGTGTGTGTGTGTGTGGTTATGTACGCCCGTGTTTTCTACTATTTGTCCCATACACTGACGCGGGAGCTTAATAGCCACAGTCGCCTGTGGATGCTCCCAAGATGTAAAATAAATAAACAATAAATTGACGTCATCAGGGCGGCTATGGAAGAGCTGGATGAAATTCACATCTGGAGCCCCTTTAGTTGATTTTTCCCTTATATTGTTTTGTTTCTTTTTTGTTTCAGTACCTATAAGAACAACCACCACAACACAATCGCAAGACGATGTGGTGTAAAACGGCGCACCTAAGACAATAAAATTACGGTTACATCATACAAGATAGAGAGACAGGTTTTGCTCAGCATGTTCTTGCCACTGTGAACTTTATTATGTGCAAGTTGCGTAGCTCTAAATGTATATCTTCGTCGAAAATGGTCATAAAATGTTGCGAGTAGGGGGACAGACGGTACTGTTCGGCTGCTGCTATCAGCGCGCACGAACTGTTTTGTCGAAATGCTATTAGCCGGCGCTAATGATATGCTAGCAGTTTAATCGATAGTTGCAGTACTTCTAGTAGCGGAAGCCTGCTGGGATCTACCCGATAACTTTTTGCTACCAGCCAGTTCCTGGGGTCTTTGTAATATCTCGCAACTAGTGTGAATGTGGAAAAATAAAAGGCATGGTTCGATTCAGAAAATTATGTTCTATAAACCAGTGTCAATAACCCCAAATAAGCGATGTGAGTAGGCACACTCCCCAGTGACTCCCTTTAACACGCGCAGTGGAGAGGGATATGCCACTAACACTCAGTGGAGGGGGGGGGGGACCTTAGTGCCACCCTAAGATCTCCGAAAGTATAAGAGCTAGAACAATGAAACGCACAGGGTAGGTAGGTGTTATGATTATCTACATTGTCTGCAATTTTCGTGAGCTTCGGTCAATATCTGCAAGGTCCAACGAGGTCACGAAGGTCAAATTTGGCCAAATATCACAATTTTTGGAATTTGACCTCTGTGACGTCACAAGTCACCAGCAATGTACCTCAAGTTGTTTCGGGGGATGAACATTGACATTGTCTACCGAATGACGTTTGAATTATCACGATACGATTGTTGGTTCCGAAGATATCGCTTTGCCGACCATTGCCGATTGTGGGCGGGCACAAAAGTGCCCCCCCCCCCCCCCCTCCACTGCGCGTGTTAACAAGGAAAACGGCACTCATTGACCGTGTAGACGGAGTAGGCTGCGCTCGGCAGGGAAGACGCCATTCACTGACCGTGTAGACGGGACAGGGTACGTTCGGCAGGGATGGCGTCACTTACCGATCGTGTAGACGGGATAGGGTGCGTTCGGCACCAGTTTGTTGAGCAAGAATCGCCTGTCATCTGAGCAGGCCACGAAACGGACGTCGGGAAACATGGCGGCGTAATACTGCATCGACTTGTTGACGTAGGCCAGGTCGGGTACTTTGCGTTGATGGCGCAGCTATTGAATAGATAGAATCGAATCAGTGGCGGCTATTGCCAGTACTGTTAACTGTTAAGTTAGGTTAGGTGAGACGGTGGGTTGAAGTGAGACGCAAGGTTCACCGTTTTTTTTAAATATATAATCATGTTTATTTATTAAATGAATAAGAAGGGGAAGAGCAAGTAAGAGAAGAGAAAAACCATGCAATAGGAAATTACTCATTCCGAACGGGCGCGAAGTGCCCAGGAGGATTCTCGCCATGTAGACAGATCCTTACCATTACCTAAGCACGGCCAGATCTGACCCGACCCCACCATACTAACGCTTTTCAGAAGTTTATTACTTCGCAACCATTGCACCGATCATGTTTGAGTTTTTACCATTGTCCACCGAATCAATTTTGTTTTTGGTATTGTGCGTTCTGATATGAAGTCTGATAGCTGTGTGAAGCAGTTCAATATTCAGATATTCAGCAGATATTGAATATTCTGAAAATCGACGACCCCTTCGATTTCGCTCAAATTTTGCACACAGACAGCCAATAGCCTCCTAAACATCCCCTACGAGGATTTTGCGATGCATCCTACAGTTAAGCTTGTATAAGTCAAATATAGTTCAAGGTGAAAATCAACGACCCCTTCGATTTCGTTCAAATTTGGCACACAGGCCAATGACATCCTAACACAAAACCTCAAAGGATTTTACGATGCATCCCATAGTTAAGCGTCTAGAGATCATAATAGAGGTATGGGCCGATTCGGCAGATATAGGAAAAATCGACGGCCCCTTCGATTTTGCTCAAATTTGTTGCAAAGGTAGCCAATGACAAGCAAGACGTGCAAGGCGGCATTTGAACGCTCTCAATGAGGCGCATCTAAATGATACTCAAAAATTTCAAATTGAGGTTACATTTCAGGTAACGGTCAGGTCAAAGGTCAAAATATATTTATTTGAGTGTATGGGTCATACTTTCCATCCAAAGCTTTCGATTAATACCATGATCACTCAAAGTGCTCTCAAAGGTATAATACACATCCCGCATGAGGTAAAGCGAGATTGTTGGCAAGGGTCATGGTCAAGATCAGGTCACACAAGGTCACTATGCGCAACATATCTACAAGGTCACGCGACATATGCTTTCTTGGTTAGTTTACACGTATAATTCGATGGTTATAGTCATTTTACCACCTGACTTCATTTAAGTAAAGTTAGTGTCAAGCTCAGGTCAAGGTCAGGTCACATAAGGTCAAAATTCAAAATTTATCAATATAAATATAAAGGCCCGTTTCTGGGCCAGATTTGCCTCATAAATGGAGTGGTAATGTTTATATGTTCTTAGCTGGTCAATACAAAAAAAACAATTAAAAAAAAAATCATGAGTTACTCAATACTCATACTTAAGAAGCCATAAGTCAGTCAAAAATGGGGATATTATTTTGAAATTTGGTTTGGAAATTGCTCATATGTGGTTCTCTAATATATAGTCTGGTTATTTTGTATATCTTTGAAAAATTTCTTTTGTCGGCATTTTAAAAAAAATATATTATCTGAGATAGAAATGTTACACCCCTTGCTATTTGCTGTCTGTTGACGTTTTTTTTATTGCATTTTACGTAAAATATGGCTTTTGTACGGTCTGTTAAAGTTTAACGGATTTTCCTGTCAAACTCGTGTGTAGTGACGTCACTAAATTATGTGCAAAAATGAAGTAAGTTCGTCGAAAAAACATTTGAGATATAGCGAATTTAGTGACGTCACTACACACGAGTTTGACGGGAAAATCCGTTAAACTTTAACAGACCGTAAAAAAACATATTTTACGCAAAATGCAATAAAAAACATCAACCGACAGCAAATAGCAAGGGCTGTATCTCAGATAATATATTTCAGATAATATATTTCATATAGTCTATCTCAGATAATATATTTTTTTTAACCCTATTTGTAACGGGGGGGCGGATTCCGCCCCCCCCCCCCTCATGTTTTTCGCAGATATCTCCAGAACGGCTCGGCGCAGGCCCATAAAATTTTAGGAATTTTCATAGAATTGAATACCGCATTTGGAGTCAAAATTTTGAGTTCTTAACCTGAACAGAGGCGGTTCCAGGGCACAGTTTTGGGTGGGTTCGGAGGCGATATTTGGCGATAATACGGAAATGCGATCTTCACGGTTTCTTCCTAACTGCCTCAAGTATGAAGGAGTTACATCGGTTTACGGTGATTGCAGCAAGTGAAAATGGGTTGATGTCAATTAAATCTGATACAAAATTGCATGGCAGAGGCAGTTTCAGGGGCTTGAAAAAGGGGGGTTTCCAGGAAGTATTCAATGCTTGGCGGGAAGCAAATAGAGCAATGTAAGGGGCACTTATAGTTATCAAGATGTAAAAGATAGCTTCTGCTCCATTATTTGCATAATTTATTACATATATAGTTTCAGGGGTGTGTTCAGGCACATGGAAAGAGGGGTGACTGGCATGGTGATGACGATATGCCAGCGATAACGGCGCAATAGACGGTTAGCTTATAATGATATATGCACATATAAGGCCAGAAAAGGGAATAAAGTCATTTTTGGCAGAGGCGCGCTCAGGAATGGAAGAAAGGGGGTCATATTATTGCAAGGAAACTAAGATGCGTGGGCCTACAATGACATAACATACTGCAGTTTTCGGATGAATCACGCACCAGAGGGTACTCTATGAACGATTATAAGATAATAGGCGAGTTCAGGTAGGGTGAAAAGGGGGTAACCAATCTTAATTGAAGTTGTAAGTGAAATAGTCACTGTCGACTAGTTAGTATCATAATAGCGGATAATATACTTATCAAAAGGTCTTGTGCTGCCCCAGTTTGGATCCTGGATACGCCTATGATGAAGTACAACATGCAAAAAGGAACTATCTACGATCAGTAACATATTTATAGTGCTGGGTAGCAACTTGTCTGCGGTTAATATTTTGTCCCAATTTGACCTCCCTTTTTCACTAACCTGGTACCGCCTATGGCAAAAATATGATTTTTAACTGCTTTGTCTAATGTCACAATCACATACCATTTCATTTATCAAAAAACAACATAAAAAATAGTTTTATTACGCATTTACTTCACCCCCATATTGAGTGCCCTGCACACGCCTATGATTTTTGAATTTTCAAACGATACCGCCATATATCAATTTCCAATTCAATCTCTATCGATTCGTATTAGTTGTGTTAAAATCGGTCGATAAACATGAAAGCTATGTTGGATCAAAAATACCACTAAAATGTGTAGTTTTTGCCCCCCTATCAAAAATTTATATTTTTTTTTATTATTTAAAAATGTAGATCGTGTCGAGGGGAACCAAACGCCGTTTCATTTTTGAAAATCGGACGGGTAGATCTCGAGATCTCCGGGGGGGGGGGGCGGAATCCGCCCCCCCCCCCCTGTTACAAATAGGGGTAGCCAGGAGCCTGTTACAGATAGGGTTAAATGCCGACAAAATACAATTTTCAAAGATATTAAAAATAACCGGACTATATATTAGAGAACCACATATGAGCAATTTCCAAACCAAATTTCAAAATAATATCCCCATTTTTGACTGACTCATGGCTTCTTAAGTATATGAGTATTGTGTAACTCATGACTTTTTTTATTGTTTGTTTTTTGTTTTTATTGACCAGCTAAGAACACATACACAGTACCACTCCATTTATGAGGCAAATCGGGCCCAGAAACGGGCTTTTTTATCTATATTTATCAATTTTGAATTTTGACCTTATGTGACCTGGCCTTGACCTGAGCTTGACACTAACTTTACTTAAATGAAGTCAGGTGGTAAAATGACTATCACTATCGAATTATACGTGTAAACTAACCAATAAAACATATGTCGCGTGACCTTGTAGATATGTTGCGCATAGTGACCTTTTGTGACCTGATCTTGACCATGACTTTTGCCAACAATCTCGCTTTACCTCATGCAGGATGTGTATTATACATTTGAGAACACTTGAGTGATCATGGTATTAATCGAAGGCTTTGGATGGAAAGTTTGGCCCATACACTCAAATAAATATATTTTGACCTTTGACCTGACGTGACCTGAAATGTAACCTCAATTTGAAACCTTTGAGTATCATTTAGATGTGTCTCATTGAGAGTGTTCAAATGCCGCCTTGCATGTCCTGCTGCGATTATTGGTTCGGAAGATAACCAGGGGTACGCCCCCCCCCCCCCCCAGTCAATGGGGTTCGGCTGAAACCCCAGTCAAGGGCGGATTAACTGTGGGATGCATAGCAAATCTTCTTTGCATGGTTGGTGTTAGGGGGTCATTTGTTACCTTTGCAACAAATTTGAGCAAAATAGAAGGGGTCGTCGATTTTTCCTATATCTGCCGAATCGGCCCAGACCCTGCTCCCTATATGAGCCTCTAGACGCTTAACTAGGTTCGGAAGATGGGGGTGTAAAATTTACCCCCCCCCCTCCCAACGCCGCGCAATCGGCTGGAGACCCCAGATTAACCACGGATTAACCCTCACCCTACGGGAGCTTTTTTCACCTTCGCCCTACGGGGGGGGGGGCTGACAGGCCCCCTGTTAACTTCCAAACAACCAAGCAACTTAGAGCAATGCGGTAAGAACCAGCATGTTGCCTGTCATGAGAGAAATCTAACAGTATGCGATTTTTAGGTTTCAGTTCAACGGCTGACCTTCCAGGTCAAGTGAATGACCTCGGCTCGACCACGTCTAGAACAGCGATTTTGCTCATCAGAAAACCTTACAATTATAAATTGATAAATTTAAATAAAAAGGCATGTTCCTAGACCAGTTTTGTATCCGAAATACAGAAAAGGTATGTTCGTATCTTGAAAAAGGTATGTTCGTATCTTGTTCGTATCTTGTAAAAAAAGTCCCAAAAACCTATTAAAAAAATGACTTCATGAGTTTCATACACTTAGGGAGCCATCACTCAGTCAAAAATAGAGATATTGCTTTGCAATTTTGTTTTTATATTGTCCATACTCAGTTCTCTCACATATATTCCGATTTTCTAACATCTTTGAAAATTTAAATTTTTGGTGATTTAAAAAAAAAATGTATTATTTTGGGGTCAAAAACCCAAAATTGTGGAAATCCAAGATCGCAATTTTAAAGAGAATGCCATCTTGTATCTTTGGTGAATTGCGTTTGTAGTTTGCTTCAAAACTGTTTTCTACGATTTGTCCAATATTGATCATCTTTCCACCAACATGACGTCATCAAAACATGAATATCTCCCAAACTACTTGACCAATTCCAATGCAAATTTTACAGCATACGTATAATTCTTGTACACGCTGCTACAAAACATTTCAGCAAGATGTTTTTCATGTGTCAAAAGTTATTCAAGAAAAACCTCAGGGGGGCATGTTAGCCCCCCCCCCCCGTAGGGCGAGGGTTAAAAGGGCTCTTCGCTGGTTTGAGAAGGCCCTTACCACGCCTCAGACCCCTTCAGACTAAGCCGGTCTGAGGGGTCCCTAATAGGCCTCTGAGGGCCCTATTTCGGTTTGAGAGGGCCCTTTACAGTCTTGAGAGGGCACAGCCAGGCTGAAAGGGCCTTCCCAGTCCTGAGCTGACCTAGTCTGGTCTGAGAAAGCCCTCGGTTGGTCTGAGAGGGCCCATGAAAGGTCTGAGGGGGCCCTCGGGCCGTTCGCGAACAGAGAAGGTTGTCGAACGGCCCATTGGGTACGCCCCTGGTCACGCTACCACCCATGGCAGAAGGCAACATACCAAAAATAATATATTTAATTTTACCTGACAACTTCACCTGTCAGTGGGTGTCTGAGCCCGTTGGTGATATACATAAAATAAATACATAAATTTAATGGTGCTATCGAATGGCAGAGACCCGACGGCAATTGGGTGTGAGTGCCAAAGTTATAAGCTTCTGAATAGTACAGCCCGGCCGGGCCATGTAGGCAAGGTTAAATTTAAATTAATCTAAGTTGACGACAAATCCCACGGG
>JAXIVJ010006033.1:12500-30000 GCA_036785665.1 Chirona hameri | reverse complement strand
GGGGGCGTCGCTTCCCCTCCCCTTCCCTCCCTCCCCCCCCCCCCCCCCCCCCCCCCTCAGGTCCAAAGTTGCGGGGGCGAGTTTCCCCCACTGTCCCCATGGCTTCCACGTCCCTGCGCTTTACATATATTAGATTTTAATGGACGAGCGCCTGAAGAAAACAAAATGTTATTGGACGAGCCGAAGGCGAG
Source organism: Chirona hameri (assembly GCA_036785665.1). NCBI lineage: Eukaryota > Metazoa > Arthropoda > Thecostraca > Balanomorpha > Balanidae > Chirona > Chirona hameri. Next base: position 29,809 of record JAXIVJ010006033.1, on the reverse strand, counting down.
TTCAATAAGAAATATTTCAGGCGCGAGTCCATTAAATATTTGATCATGCAACTGCTCGCCCGATCCAATAATCCAATAATGCATGACCAAATATGGTATGATCAAATAACAAAAGTGTTATTGGATACTGTAGAGTCCATTATCACTTACGGTGTTTTTACCACTGGCTTCAGAATTACGATCCATAAACACATGCATTTATTGGTAAAATTTGTGTAAAACGTACTGAATAGGAAACGGTCTCTCAGTTTCATGATAAAAGTATGTATAAGTTGTAATATGTTAAAAACACAGAACAATTGAATTAGATACTGACGACCAGTTAACATGAACTGAAACGAGCGTCAGTATCTAACTCAAGTTCCTTTGGTTGACTTTGTGGAACGAAAGTGAAGTGGCAAAGTTTTGAAAACGCTTACCCAGGTATGTAGAATGTGGTCCCCTCGCCTCATGTGGATGCCAACCAGAGTTGTGTTTGGCGAAGCTCGGAACCGCTCTGTATACCTCCGCGCCTGGAAAAAAGTGTCAATGTGTTTTGGGATGACATGCATAACAAACAATCTTCGTCGACCGATCACTCGTGCACGAATATGTAACGTGACTTAGTATAGATGATATGTGATATGTAGTGATATGTAGCTTCATCAGTTAGAATATCACGCATTTATAAATATCACCTCTCGAATATCACCTCTCGGTGCCTACGATTCAGGTGCCTACGATACGATTCACAATGTAAACCAAGCACAAAATTAAAAGTGGGGATGAAACATTCACCGGCATGCAGCATCTTCGTGTGCTTTTGTAATAGCTTATTAAACGAATGTTTGGCTCAAAGGGCGATATTGCTGCAGTACATACCCTTGTTCTAACTGCAGGTGTGAATTGAAAATCCTGGCGAATCTCATCTACATACTGAGAATACAGCTGAAGGCCGTTGTCTGCAGGCCAGTCTGGAATACGGAGATATGAGTCAGAATATGGGTGAATGCCGCGGCCTTCAGAGCAGTGTGTAATACGACAAGAGTCAGAATACAGCTGAAGAAGGGACAAAAAAGCAAAGACGGCTTATCTGTTTGGGATACAGTGGTCAGGATACAGCTGAAGGCCGTTGTCTGTAGGCCAGTCTGGAACACAACTGAAAGGGTCAGAATACAGTTGAAAGCCGTTGTCTGCAGACTAGACTGGAACATAGCGATAACGGTCAGGATACAGATGAAAAAGTTAGAAGGTGAATTATGCATGTCAGTCTGGAATACGGCGATAAGGATTGTCCATATATCCCGCCCTTGACTGGGGTCTCAGCCGAACGCCATTGACGGGGGGGGGACGCCCCCTGGTTATCTTCCGAACCAAAGATCGCAGCGAGACGCACAAGGCGGCATTCGAAACCGCTCAATGAGACGCATCTAAAACATACTCGAAAGTTTCAAATTGAGGTCACATGTCAGGACACGGTCAGGTCAAAGGTCAAAATGGAGGTATTTGAGTGTATGAGACATGCTTTCCATGCAAAGCCTTCGGTTAAGACCATGATCACCCAAAGGGCTCACAAAGGTATAATACACATCCCGCATGAACTAAAGTGAGATTGTTGGCAAAGGTCAAGGTCAGGTTCAGGTCACAAAAGGTCACTATGCGCACAATATCTACGAAAGTCATGAGACATATATTTTATGGGTTATTTTACACGTATAATTCGATAGTGATAGTCATTTTACCACCTGACTTCATTTAACCCTCGTCAGATGGGTGGGTGGATGACCCCCCCCCCCCCTTCGGTTTTTCGAGAATAACTCGCGTATTTATCAACCGATTGCGATGAAACTTGCAGTACTCTACTTGTGAACAAGATGACACATTCTCTGAAATTTCCAACTTCTACAACATGAACCCATGACCTATGACTTGTTTCTCAAGGTTATGTCAGGCGCAACTGAAGGATATTTTTTATCTCCGTGTACGGGACGTACACGAAGATAACAAAATACACCTACCCGGAGTCACGATTCTCAGTTTGGGAATAAAAGAACGCCTTTGGTGTAAACTAATTCTCATAAGCAGTGTATTTGATTTTCATGACACCATCCTTCGGTGTACACTTACTCTTGTCAGGGTCATCCGATGGAATCAGTTGACCCAAAATGTCTTGACTCCCATGTTTGGAGTCACTTTTAGGTCTCAATCCTAGTCAGGATAAAATGAGTCCTGTAGGAGTCACCTAATTCCAACATGCGGAGTCATTAAACCACGACCGGTTCCTTTGACTCCTATCCCAGTGTACATTGACTCTTGTCAGTGTCACCTTGTGCGGCGTCGAGAACAAGAGGAATAACATGATTGCTTTCAGAGCAATTTGTTTCCAACATCATCTGATTTTGATCTGATTGTCTGACAGCAAGGTTTCCGTGTCGTTAATTCCGCGGTTGAATTCACGTGCCTTTGTGCGTATCGACCCTCCGTCCCGGAGAATCCCGGAGAAATATTAATATTTGAGCAGTCAAAATAATTTAATCCAGTTTAGTCGTATATGCATTATGATTTATTAATTTAAAATTAATTTTTAATTCTTACATTTATAGTGGAATACTTTTTAACTTAAATGATTTCACCAATAATATATATCTTTTAGTCTTTTTAACGCTGTGGTTATGTAAGGCATTGGGATAATACGTATTTTAAAGCTTTTATTTGACCTCCTTACAAAAGTTGAGTTTATGATTGAATGTTTTGTATGAATTTTCGAGCACGGCTCATGATCACATACACAAAACCTAAAAACACCGATTAGCTTGCCAGCAGCAACTGTCGACGAAAAAAAAAACTTTACTGACAATGAGCGTGACAATCTGTTCGTATCAGATTGTCAGATTGTCACGCTCATTGTCAGTAAAGTTTTTTTTTTTTTTTTTTTTCGTCGACAGCTGCTGCTGGCAAGCTAATCGGTGTTTTTAGGTTTTGTGTATGTGATCATGAGCCGTGCTCGAAAATTCATACAAAACATTAAATCATAAACTCAACTTTTGTAAGGTCAAATAAAAGCTTTAAAATAAATAATATATATCACCGGCATTCGTCACTACATAATTGTGCATCACAGTGCATCTTCACTATCCATGTTCATATTGTGTTTGTTGAAATGTTGCACGTCAAATTAATCCAGTGTATATTTATTAATTACAATTAATTTGTCATGGGAACATTTATAGTGGAATACTTTTAAACATTAATTATTTGAAGAAAAAATAATATCATATATATATCTGCGTCACTATGTTTGGGGTTCGGTGAGATCGCCACTATCCAATTGCATACTGTTTGGCGAAATTTGGTTAAAATGGCGCATATGAAATTGTTGCTTTTCGACATTTTTTACCAAATATCTAATCAATTTCGGCTCTGCACTACATCGAAACTTATAAGGAATATATATTGATTTGCAAGTATATATTAACACAATCATACTTTAGCAGCATCACTTTAAATTCGTATATTCGTCATTTGTGTTTTGGCGCACTGCTGCGCCGACCTGCCGCGTCCATTACTATACAATTTACAATTCGATATATACAAAGCTCGGATTAGCTGAATGCTGATTTTTCTGTTCCCAAGTTCTATACAAAAAAAATCACCCGAGTCAGTATTGTCATAATATCAATTTTAAGTGGACGGTTTTTACTTGAAGCAATGTCAAGATGATGTCGGTTACCACACCATTGTGGTCAATTCAGAGGCCAACCAGGTGAGTTTAACCTAACGTTCGCAATTATTATCACTTGGCATTTGGGTCAAAGTTTACAATTATATTTCTCCTCCAGATGACATCTCAAGAAAAATGGTGCCAAGAGTGGTCTATGCTGGTGCTGTTCTTATCAAATGCCGCAAGTTCAGCACATTAATTTGCTAAATCAATCATTTGCCTTGCGGCTCACATGGTGTCTTATAATTTATTTGAAACTATTGCAATTTGCAAATATATCATGCAACATTTAAACACAAATGTACATGTGCGAAGCAAGCTTTATAATTCATCCTATTCATGATTTAGGTCCAGTGGTTTGACGTTACCTACGCCTCAAATTGTATTAGTGATTTAGGGCTAAACAGTTTGATACAATATTCAGGGCAAGTGGCAAGCTGCAGAATCGATTATTTATGTGCCAGGAGTGGTGGTCTGACCCAATTCGTGATTTAGGGGCAAACAGTTTGATACAATATTAAAGTACGGAGCGAGCTTTGACGGCTCGCACTATCAACTGGAGTTTTCACAGCAGTTGGCCTCCAGTGACCGCTAGTGAGCCAGGGTGTGATGACGTCGCAAGCAAATGGTACCAATTAACTCTAAATAGTGATGGTATATTAGCATGGGTGCCCAAAAGCTTCATAACATTGAATGTTTTTACTTTGCAATGCTTTTTATTCGATGTCTCGTGCTATTGCTTCGAACGTAAGTTGAAAATACATTTCAAAACTAGCTTTTTGCAAATACTTTGTTTAGTTCTTATTAAAGTAGCGTTTTGACAATCCAGTTGACTAAGGTAAGGCTTACAAAGTGGAGAATGCTGCGTTCGGCAGTTTTCAATGTTCACAAAAACAACTTTTTAGCCCGGCTAGCAAATTATGTTATCTAGGCTAGCTATGTATGTAGGCTAGCAATGTATGTAGGCTAGCAATGTATGTATGTAAAATTATGTGCTGAGTTATAAAAATACAAATTTATATTATACAGATTGTTTTGTTCTCCTTTAGAAACAATATTTGTGCAGATGTAGCAAACAGTCTTAGAACAAATCAAGCGCGATGTGCATATTTTGAAATGTTAAAGATGACAAACTTCTTCTATATTTCAGAACTAATCGTTGTTCGTAAATATCACAGAACTTGCTTTAACGGAACTGTTAATCACAGAACTTACCATGGAGAATGTGCCTGAACGCCATTACAATCTCTTTTTATTTAAGTATTTACGCTGTAGAGGGCGCAACGAACTGTTGAAAGTGCCACAGATGGCAATACTTTCGTTCTTTGATGCTGTGACTATATTGAACGAGCTTTGGTATCACGAGAACGAGCCCTCTTGTGTCCAATGCAAATGACAACACTAATGGCTGGCCGTGGCGGCCGAAGCGGGAGGAGGGGGTCGGGGCAAGTAGCCACACCCCAACTTGGGTTCATGTTCACCCAAGTTGGGGTGTGGCAAATTGCCCCCGACCCCCTCCTCCCGCTTCATCCGCCACTGTCAATGTTAATTTTGTCATTTTCATTGGACACAAGAGGGCTGATTATAAAGCTCGTTAAATATAGTCACAGCATTAACGAAAAAAAGTATTGCCATCTGTGGCACTTTCAACACGTTGGTTGCCCCCTCTACAGCATAAATACTGAAATAAAAGAGATCCTAATGGCGTTCAGGCGCATTCTACATGGTAAGTTCTGTGATTAGCAGTTCCGTTAAAGCAAATTCTGTGATATTTATATTGTATTGTAACATATTGAAAACGGCCGAACGCAGCATTCTCCAGTGTTTTAAACCTTAGAGGTGCAAACTGGAGTGTCAAAACGTCGCTTGAATAAGAACTAAAGAAAGCGTTTGCAAAAAGCTAGTTTTTAAATGTATTTTCAACTTACGTTCAAAACGAATTAATCAGAGATCGAATAAAGTGCATTGCAAAGTAAAAACATTAAATGCTATGAAGCTTTTGGACATCCATGCTAATAAAATATCACTATTTAGCGTTAACTGGTACCATTTGCTTGCGACATTATCACACTTGTGTGATCACATCAGCTCACTTGTGGTCCCTGGCGGCCAATTGCTGCGAAAACTCCAGTTGATAGTGTGAGCCGCTTTGACCCTATTTGTGATGTAGTGCCAGTGGTTTGACGTTACCTACGCCTCAAATTTTGTTCGTGATTTAGGGCCAAACGACAAGTTCCTGAAAATCACCATAAATAGTGCAAATTTCAGCCTAAAAAGAACTCAACCATCAGAATCAGATGTTACAAAATGGCAAAGGGACTGGGGTATAGGCACTAGGGACTGGAGTATAGGGACCAAGCTTATTGTCACTAGGCATTTGGGGTCAAGGTTTACAAACATTTTTTTTGCTCTCCTCCAGATGACATCGAATTAGAATTACTATAGAGTTGCTTACACATGACGTCACTGGTTATTTATTTGTTTATTTTGTTTATTTGCTTTCATCGCCAACAGTCATACTCCACTGACATGCGAAGTCAAAAAGATGAAAGACATGAAACACAACACATATATCACAGCCTAAAGTCGTTCTAAAAGTAGAAGATGAATGACATGATGCACGAAGTGATAATGACTATACGGTTAAAACGTACCTGATCACGAGAGCTCTAAAAACGCAAAAACTGTCATGAAAGATGTCTGCGTTCAAATGACTGACCAAGAAAACATTCATGGCTTTAGGGATCCTGCAGAACATTCCTGATTCGATAGTTCTGACTCGAGCTCGAGGCACGGCGAACAGAGTGAAGGTGCGGGTCGATCGAATCGGCACGTGCAGGGGAAAAGAGTTGAGCAGAACCTGAGAGTCCACTCTCCCCCGCAGAATGTTCCTCAGGAAGAGCATGTCATGCTGCACTCGGCGCTGTCCTAAAGCTGGCATTTTGAAATGGAGCAGAAGGCTACCAAAAGAAACATAATTAGTTTGTCCGGAGGAAGTGTGAGCTAGCAGCCAAATGAGGAACCTGTGCTGCACTCGATCGACCCGCACCTTGTGGGAGTTGGCCACCCCCGCCCAGACCACGCTGCAATATTCTCAAATCGATCGCACATTCGCGAAGTACGCAGCCAGTACTGCGCTTCGGTTGAATTTTGACTTTTGACTTGCTGGTACCTACTTGGAAAGAGCGGATAAGGAGGCCGAGTGCCCAGTTGGCCCTGCTGACTGTATCCGATACATGTGGTGCGAAAGCTAATTTAGTGTCCAGCGTTACACCCAGGTCCCTGATCTTACTCACATGTTCCAACAGAAGGCAGCCGGATTCCATTTGGCACGGTAGATCGTTAATAAACATCGAAAAGAGAAGGGGAGCCAAAAGCGATCCTTCTGGAACACCGGAGATAACTGGTTTCCAGTCGGAGGTTTTTCCGTTAACGATAACTCTCTGGCGTCTATCGGACAGATACGAGACGAACCATTTCAGTGCGAGCTCCTTCAAGTGGTAGGAGTGTTTTAACTTGTGGATGAGAAGCGCATGGTTGACGCTCTGAAAAGCGGCCGAATAATCAGTGTAAATGACGTCCGTCTGGTATCCGTCCGATATGGCCTCCCACGCGTGCTTAAGGTAAACACTTAAGTTCGTGCTGCACGAACGCCTAGGAATAAAACCATGCTGCTGCTGGCTCAAAACCCGTGATACATGATACAACAGCTCGTCGAACACAACACGTTCCAATACCTTCCCGAAGAGAGGAAGCAGGGAAATAGATCTATAGTTTGAAGGCTCTTTTGTGTCGCCTTTCTTGTATAATGGTATAATGTTTGCCCGCTTCCATCTCTCAGGGAAGACACCAGACATCGCCGAGAGGTTACATACATGGTGAGCGGGACAACTAATTCATCCGCGCACTCGATGATAATGCGAGCACTGATGTCGTCTGTCCCGCATGCCTTATTGGGACTAACCATCGTCAGCGCAGCTCGCACAGCCGCCTCGGAGACATGCAGCTGACTCATTGTCTCGATTGGGAATGCCGGTGCATCAGGGAAGCTTTGCACAAGCGGATCGGTGAACTTGGCGGCAAATGCCTCGTTCAGAGAGTCCGCGCGATCCAAGTCATCCGACACGAGTGCACGGTCAGAGTTATACAACACTGGCGATATGCTATATTTCTTTGTGATACATTAAAAAAATTACCAATAGCGCTTTGTTTTTTAACCGTATTTGTAACAGGCTTCTGGCTACCCCTATTTGTAACAGGAGGGGGGGGGATTCCACCCCCCCCCCCCCACCCCCGGAGATCTCGAGATCTACTCGTCCGATTTTCAAAAATGAAACGGCGTTTGGTTCCCCTCAACACGATCTACATTTCTAAATAATAAAAATAATAAAAAATGGATAGGGGGAAACAGGGGGGGGGGGCAAAAACTATAAATTGTAGTGGTATTTGTGATCTAACACAGCTGTCATGTTTATCAACCGATTTTAACACAACCAATGGGAATCGATAGAGATTAAATTGTAAATTGATATATGGCGGTGACTTTTGAAAATTCAAAAATCATAGGCGTGTGCAGGTCACTCAATATGGGGGTGAAGTAAATGCGTAATAAAACTATTTTTTGATGTTGTTTTTTTGATAAATGAAATGGTATGTGCTTGTGACATTAGACAAAGCAGTTAAAAATCATATTTTTGCCATAGGCGGTACCAGGTTAGTGAAAAAGGGAGGTCAAATTGGAAAAAATATTAACCGCAGGCAAATTGCTCCCCAGCAATATACATAAGTTACTGATCGTAGATAGTTCCTTTTTGCATATTGTAATTCATTATAGGCGTATCCAGGATCCAAACTGGGGAGGCGCAAGACCTTTTGATAAGTATATTATCCGCTATTATGATACTAAATAGTCAAGAGTGACTATTTAACTTACAACTTCAATTCACATTGCTTACCCCCCTTTATACCCTACCTGGACTCGCCTATTATCTTATAATCGTTTGTAGAGTATCCTGTGGTGCGTGTTTCATCCGAAAACTGCAGTATGTTATGTCATTGTACGTCCATGCCTCTTAGTTTCCTTGCAATAATATGACCCCCTTTTTTCCATTCCTGAGCGCGCCTCTGCAAAAAAATGACTGTATTCCCTGTTTTGGTCTCGTATGTGCATATATCACTATAAGCTAACCGTCTATTGCGCCGTTATCACTGGCATATCGTCATCACCATGCCAGTCACCCCCTTTTTCACGTGCCTGGACACGCCCCTGAAATTTTATATGTAATAAATTATGCAAATAATGGAAGCAGAAGCTATCTTTTACATCTTGATAGCTATAAATGCCCCTTACATCGCTCTATTGGCTTCCCGCCAAGCATTGGATACTTCCTGGAACTTCCCCCCCCCCCCTTTCAAGCCCCTGACACCGCCTCTGCCATGCAATTTGTATGATATTTCATTAACATCAACTAATGTGCATATGTTGCAATCACCGTAAACCGATGTAACTCCTTCATACTTGAGGCAGTTAGGAAGAAACCGTGAAGATCGCATTTCCGTATTATCACCAAATGTCGCCGCCGTAACTTGGCTATCACAACTCAAAACTAATCTTAAGGTGGGAATGGAATGTCCCTTTAATGTTACCAGTAACGATGAAGAACTCTTGCTCTGTCACGTATTTGTTGCAGGGAAGCATGTAGCTGATGTCTTCGTAGCTGACTGGCCTCCAGTCGGCTGTCTTCAGCTCATCTGGGGGACAAGAGGCCATACCGATAAATGTGCACGACAACACTGACGAGCACCTACACAACACAACAGCGTTCGTAACGGGCCCATCAACCCCCAGCCCAGCCCGGCCCCATGAACCCCAAACCCAGGCCCGGACCAGGCCCGGTCAAATTAATAAATTTGAGGCCCAGGACCAGTCCGTTCAGATTAAGCTTATAATCATTTTCACCAAATTTGCAATCATTATCATAGCTTATTTACTTGTATACTTTAAATGTGAAACAATGAACCAACTATGCTAACCAAAAAAAAGTCACAGCCACAGCAACAGTGTGTTGCTGTGGAAGTGAACTGCTGCTTAAAATATGGTAAAGCTCTGACCTGAGCTTGCGCGCATTACTTCAACATTCTCAGCCCAGGCCCGTCCAGAGCTCGGGGATTTCCTTAAAGTTGAGGCCGGCCCATGGCCAATAGGGCCAGCCCGGCCCGTGACAAACTCTGAAACAGAGCACGGTTGACTCCCGTTGTATGGTTTTATGGCTCAGCCAGACCAGGGCAGCGTATGGCCGTCTCCTCCCTCAGCCGGACCGGGGCAGCGTATGGCCGTCTCGCCCCTCATCATGAATTAAGGGAGGGATAATTATCCGCGGTAAACGTAATCTTAAATAGGTCCGTACCTTAGGCGCAACTATCCGTATCCCGTTCGAAATATTTGCACCGCTCAGAGACGCGTGCGGCGACAACCGAGTCTGACGAGAGCACCAGTGACGTCACACTAATATTATGCGATTGGGGCGGTAAAATCCCCTGGATGACGTTACCTCTCGTATACGGCTTTGTGTATGCAGGTATTGAACAAGGCCTTAGTTGACTGCTTCTAGGTGATGCGGTATCGTGGGTGTGTGGCTGGATATTGATATTGAGCCAAAACACTTGACATTGACGCGGGAAAACTGTCAAGAAGGCTGTCGGAAAGTGTCAGTGTAAGCCTAATAGTAAATTGAAGTGAGTGGAGTATAGTGGCTAAATTCAGAGAGTAGGGGGAGGGGAGGGGATGACAAAATGATGGCATGTTGCCAGGTGTGATATCATGGAATGGGAGGTGTCCAGCTCAAAACATGGAAATTCTTACATTAATTTCATGTTTTTAGACCCGGAGACCTCCTTCGTCCTATCATTTTTGATTAAAAAAAACAATTCTTTCATCCCTCCATGCCCCTAAATATTTGAATTTCGCCACCATGGCGTGGATAGTGAAAAGAAACTGACTGTCTAGAAAGCATGCCATTTGCGACTACTGGGTTGCGCCAGCAACAAGAACACCACAGCACCACCAGGGCCCTGTTTCACCAAGTGAATATATTCATGCCGTACTTCCGAAAAGTACGGCATCCAAAGTATGACAGTAATACTATTCTGTTTCACCACGGTAATATATTACTTGCCGTAGGGAATATATTCAAAGATAAATATTCCCGCATGCACTCAGAGCCGCGCGCTGATTGGCTAGCGGGCGGCACTATATTTGCCGTCTGCAGACGTAAATAACGGAAAATATATGTTTATCGATATTTTTTATATATATTAATATTTTGATATTGATTTATATTTTCATGTATATATAACTACATGGTTTTCAAAGGATTTGTATTTATATTTTCTTGGAATGATTCACGCGGCGCATTCCAAGGCCGACAATGTAAACAAACAATCTCGTCGCCTGCTTTACCGTGCCTGGTGTAATTTCATGGCTGTTAGCTACTACATATCAAACTTATGTGGTTTCCTGTTGTTTTTTTATGATTGACGTTAACATTTAGATTGTTTTATTCGCTAAAGTAATTGTTAAGCGAATGCCTTCAGCGCCAGAGCAAGAGTCAATCGCCGGTGACTTTGCAAGTGGAGAAGTTCACGTTCGCCATTGTGCGACACGACCGCAGAACGACTTGCCATCAGTCCGAAGTACGGCCTTGGTCCGAAGTATGAAAACAAAAAGCTATGAAGATAAACTGCGGAATTCATTTGCTGAAAAAACAGCGTGGTGGCGTCGGGTAACAAGCTGTGTAGTGTGGAAATATGCGTGTGTTTTATCTTTACTATGACTGCGACAGCAGTTTAAAGGAAATAGTTCACCTTCAACATGGGATTTTGAACTGAAATAGCAGTTTTGTAGCCCGTGTTGATAAATCCTTATCTGCAACTTTTCTTGGCTGAAAAGACTCTCCAGCCGAAGATATTTGACTTTTTGGCGAAGGAATGCGGCGCATATATGATATACCGTACCGTCTGAGAGTGCCAGCACTGGTCTGAGCATGCGCAGACCAATAACGCACACCATAACATTAATAATTTACGACCTTCTGTCCTGAATTGGCGCGATGTAGGACTATTTTTGAAAAGAAAAAAAGAAACTGTATTAAAAAATATAGTAAAATCGTGTTCTGAAACAAATTTCCGAATGTGAACTATTTCCTTTAACAGAGGATAGCAGATCGAAACAAAAATCATATTCGTGCGAGATGCTGAGCGTTTTTGTAACTTGAAAATAAATATGATTTGAAGATATCTTCTGTGTGTATCATGCTCTGACAAATATGTGTTGGTGACTGCAGCCTGTCGCGATTATCACATACATTAAGATACCATTTTCTTGTGCGAGTTTTGTGGCAGACGCACACTATTCTCCGCAATATTTCGTTTCCAACATTATATTGGAATAATTGAGAGCTAGGTAGTTTCGTTGTTTTCATTTGATGATTCTGCTGCCATGGAAATGTAGGCTCATCAGGTTGATTTTGATTATTTATTAAATAAGCAGCGAGACCATGGGTGCTGTGATGGCGTAAGTGATAGAGCGCTGGGACATAGATCCGGTGGTCGCGGGTTCGAGTCTCGTCCGCTCGGCTTTTTGAGATATGCGGTTAAATACATACACAGTGAAAGACCTTCCGAAGCTTTTATTACGACCAACATACGCAATACCGTCCTTTCTATATCTACCGTCCTTTCTATGCAATTTCCAAGTGAGTATATCTCACCTAAATTGTTATTCTCAGACATATCTGCATCACCGTTTGAACGTGGTTGAAAACGCGTTTTCTACAAAAAGGCCCAACATGGCCTTCACCAGCAACAACTTCACCTTCCATTCTCCAGAACAACGATGCTCAAAACAGATGCCAGCAAAAACACCAACAGGAACAGTTGAAAATGCAAAAAACGAACGACACTACAATTAATAATAAATCAATAAATATGCCACTAAAATTCGCTGACCAATCTATCCGTTGATGATTCAATAGCAATATAACCCGCACTGAGCTTGGCGCTGAGGATCCAAAGTATGCCACTAAAACTGGCATACTTTGAATGTAAGCAAACTCGGCAATCAGCTGGCCAAAGAAGTAGATCGGCCGGTCGAAATGGAATATATTCCAAAAATGCCGTACTTTGGCTGTCATACTTTGGATGGCATAAGTATTCCAGTACGGCATTTGGTGAAACAAAATATGTCATAGTATGACAAAAGTGAATATGTACGGCACCGAAAAGGACTATATTCACTTGGTGAAACAGGGCCCAGGTAGGTATCTGCGGTTATGCAATTTATGTCAATTGTAATTAATTGCTGCCCATTTGTGACATTTGCCAGCATCTTGGTTGTACTTGTCAGGTGCTCCTGTTTTATGTAAATGTACTTTAAAAAAAGAAGATAATTGTAGTCTTAGCAGGTACAGGGATCTGCAGTGGAGTTGCTATGGTACACACTATGGTCCGTCTGATCTTCTCTAGCGTACGTTTCACTGCAATTTAAGAAAAAATAAATGCATTCAGACCACATTACTGAGAGTTTCAAAATTACATATTGATGCATTGGCTCACCCCTGTCCTTTCTATTGGCTGATTTTAAGCAAAAATCCATTTTCCTGCGCAAAGAGCTAAAGATGTACTTTTCTTAAAATCTGCCAATATATATGGTGAGCCTCAATATATCATTTTGAAGCTCTCAGTAATGCAGTTTAAATGCATTTATTGTTGTTTCTTAATTCGCAGACAATCATATGCTAGAGGAGAAGATAAGCCAGATCTTAGGGTGTACCATAGCAACTGCGCGTCCCTGTACATCTCATTGGTTCAGACGTGTCAAGATCCTAGGCATCCAGGTCCTATGGCTCCAAAATCCTAGAAGGTAATACTAGTATTGCTCTCATTTGTCCAGAACAAAATATAATAATGGTGTTTTCTATATTATATGTGGAATATTTAATGATGCCTTGATTCCATTACATCAAATAGGCAAAACATCAATTGCCCAAAACCAATTTGCAGCACCCAGAAAAGAAGCAAGTGACATTGGCGTAACCAGAACGGTGGTTGGGGGGGGGGGGGCACAGGTGGTTAACCCTCGCCCTACTCGCCCTCGCCCTCGCCTGAGGTTTTCTTGAATAACTTTGGACACATGGGGTGCATCTTACTGAAATTTTTGGTAGCTGAGTTTACAACAATTATACGTAGGCTGTAAAATGTATTTGAAATTAGTTAAGTATTTTGGGAGATAATAATGTTTTGATGACGTCATGTTGGTAAAAAAATTAGAAATATTTGAAAAATCGTAGAAAACAGAATGATAAAGCAAATTTAAAACTCAATTCAACAAAGATACAAAATGGCATTCTCTTTAAAATGGCAATCTCGGATTTTCAAAATTTTGGGTTTTTGACCCCTAAATTTTTTTTTTTTTAAATCCCCACAAAACCAAAATTTTCAAATATATTTGAAAAACCGGAATATATGTGAGAGAACTGAGTATGGACAATACTCGAACCAAATTTCAAAGCAATATCTCCATTATTGACGGAGTGATGGCTTCCTAAGTGTAAGAAACTGATGACGTCATTTTTTATTCATTTTCATTTTTTATTTCATTCATTTTCATCGTCATTTTTTAAAAAAATGGACAAGATACGAACAAATAATTATCTTTTCGTATTTCTGAGCCAAAACTGGTCTAGGAACATGCCTTTTTATTTACATTTATCAATTTCTAATTTTGAGGTTTTCTGAAGAGCAAAATCGCTGTTCTGGACATGGTAAATCCAAGGTCATTCACTTGACCTGGAAGGTCACCCGTTGACCTGAAACCTAAAAATCGCAAACTGTTAGATTCCTCTCATGACAGGCAATATGCTGGTTCTTACCGCATTGCTCTAAGTTGCTTGGTTTGGAAGTTAACAGGGGGCCTGTCAGCCCCCCCCCCCCGTAGGGCGAAGGTGAAAAAAGAAAGTAGGGCGAGGGGTTGTAGGGCGAGGGTTAAGGGGCAAATTCCAAAAAATATCACATAATTTTGAAAACTCGTCGGATTTCGCTTGCTTATGCACTGATAGCTGATTTAAAACAATATTCCTTTAGTAAAAGTAGCTTAGATTGGCTTCTATATCAGAAAATGTGTCAATTTTGTGCCGATTTCAGGCGGTTTGGGGGGCCATGGCCGCCATGGCCCCTCTGGATCCGCTAGTGGCAAGTGGTGTCATCATTGAATGTGGAAACATATTCTTGCATCCAATTCCAAACATATTATTGCATTCCTATTCTTGCATTCGTATTATTGCATCCTTGTAACAATAGGTACAACAAATATCAGTAGATGATACAATGTCATATGGCTCTGGAGTACAATTATTCAGACACCTCCATCTTTATGTGTTGCCATTGGCGGATCCAGAACGATGATTTTCGGGGGGGCACGAGTGGTTGGGGGGGGGGAGCAAATTCCAAAAATTATCACACAATTAAAAAAACTCATCGGATATCGCTTGCTTATGCAATATGCATTGATAGCTAATTTAAAACAAACTTTCCTTAGTAAAAGTTGCTTAGATTGTCTTCTATATCAGGAAATGTCTAAATTTTGTGCCGATTTCAGGCGTTTTGGGGGGGGGGGGGGCATGGACGCTACCCCGCTTCCCCCCAGGATCCGCTAGTATGTGTAGCACTCATTGTAACGATCACAAAATGTGTTGTGTTGACAAAATGTGCTGTGTGTTGACAACGTGCTGCGTGTTGACACAATGTGTTGTATGTTACAAAATGTGCCAGAGTGCCAATTTGTATAAATGTTGTTAGTCACCGAGGCATGAGAAAAACCTTATTTTTATAATAATTTGCCATACGAGCGCGAAAAATGGAAGTGAGTTAGTCTGGTTCTTTGTCGGTTTCAGCCTCGAGTTTTTTTCACCTCTGGTCGGGTTAAGGATTATAAAATAATCGAAACACTATAAGCCCTTAAAGGCAATGTTTCACCTTTGTATTGGTGTTGAACTGAGATAGCCATTATCTTTGGCCGTTATTGAAATGTCTAAATTAAGGTCATTTTCCCCCAAACTTATCCATTTTTAAGCAATTGCATTTATAAGTTGCAAAATGGGGTTTAGGCTAGTCCCGCCGCTGATTGGCTGACAGCGACTTCAAGGTTGTTGGTCCTGGAAGTCAGACGACTTGTATTTCTCGAACCTTGGCGAGTACGATGTAAACAATGGCCAACGCGATAGGTTGCGGTCCAAGTTGAAGTTTTTCACGTTGTTTGAAGTCTCAGTTATGGATTGATTGTTTTTTAAATAAATAGCTATCGCAATGCCTCGCGATCATCATTGTGTTCTGTGCGGGAGAAGACACTCTCTGTAGCTCAATAATGACGTCATCATCCCAAGTTTAAAAACTGAATTTGTAGAAAGTGAAGTAACTTCTCGAGAGAGAAAAAATATCACCATCGTTTTCAGCAGCAGCAGCGTTTTCATATTTTCGACTGCAACCAGCGTATATTTGACAACTTTCAGAAAGGTGAAACATTCCCTTTAAAGGGATATTGCCACCTACGGAGGATTTCTAAAAAGCAACTTAAATGAATGGTGAGAATCAACAATCGTGTATGCTCAAGCTCAAACTTGCATCTGCAGCACTTAAAGCAGGGAATCGGCAATTTATTTTGTATTTATTTCTGACTCCAAAACGTTGGTCCCAGCTGTGAACAGTACTAGATGGTTCATGATGGCCGCTCTTATCCAGTTTGGCTGTGAAATTGGCGCCCGCCCAAAGCCGAAGCGTCCGAATTCGCCGAGACTTGACCTTGAAAAGTATATCTGTGTTATTGTATATGTTATTGTATCTGTGTTTGTGTATGTTATTGTTATTGTATTGGGCACGAATCTCCTACGGCCCCAAAGTCGAGCCATAGCCATTCTTGCTGTTTGATTCATGTTGGATTATGAAAGAGGCTATGGTTGTTGAAAATATAATTAACTGTATACGCATTTTAATTTTAAAGTGCACTGACAGAATGGTGATGTTGAGTTTACAATATTCGAAGCAAATCATAGTCCGCAAAGAAGTGATTCTGAATAGTGATGAGGCGACTCCAATTTCACGAATGCGTGCCATTCATGAGCGGTACGAATGTATTTTTTGATCTAATGGGGGGAGTTTCAGGAACCAAATTTTGCAGGTGAAATCGGACTCGCTTAATCTACCGATACACACCAAAAACTCCATATTGGCCTGCGAGGTGGCAATATCCCTTTAATGACGAGTCCCTGAATTATCACCCTTAAATGGAATAGATCACCTGGAAAGTTGTCTTGAAATTTGGCTATACGGGGCATTTCGAGCTGAAACAACGAATATGGCATTTGTTTGGACGATAGATGGATATTCGTCGAAGAGTTTCAAGATTCGTGCTCCGATCGGGGCACGAAACGGCCGAACAAAGGGGACCCTCTAAAAGGGGATCTTCTAAAAGGGACCCTTTTAAAAGACGCTGTTTCGTGCCCCAATCTACTACCACGACACTAGTCATGTTTCGCAATTACTTAGCGTAGCGAGGTAA
>JAXIVJ010006033.1:0-7500 GCA_036785665.1 Chirona hameri | reverse complement strand
GCCCGCACGCCCGCACGCCCGCACGCCCGCACACCACACACACACACACACACACACACACACACACACACACACACACACACACACACACACACACACACACACACACACACACGCACACACACAAACATACAGTTTCCACACAGTTGGTGTGGAAAATCCACACCAACTTTTAGATGCATCATTGCTTATAACAGCAACAGTTCCTCTACAAATTGTTCAACAACATACAGTAAGCCCAGGGGCGTAGGATCATATTCAGTTGAGGGAGCTTCAGCCCCTCAACTTGTGGATCGCCCCCCCCCCCCCCCCCCCCCCCCCCCCCCAACTTGTCACTCAGCCCTCTCCTACTTTACCAAATAAATGTTAGAGGTGCAACAACAATATTAAATTAAAAAGGCACAGTGGCAACAAAACAGATGGGATACAGGTCATAAACACTAAATAACAACACTACTTATTGACAAACAGGTAACCTTTTTCAATTTCAGACACAAACAAAATGGCAATCTAGGACCTAGTTGCTTACATCAAACACATGAGCAGAGTAAGATTAAGTGAAGCATATTTCACATTCTTTCACATTCTTAGGGCTTAGTTCTGGATAAAGATTATACGTTACAATGCACTAAATGTTGAACAATTGTGTTAACATTTGAGTATAAATATGTTGGTGAAATTGTCACTTAATTTCACAAATTATTAGAAACATTGTTGGGTCTGAAAGGATACCAATCATCCTGAGTTGAAAAAAGAGCAGCAATAATAATAACCCGAAACGACAATGGGTTATACATCAGGATTATCACAACCTACAATTTGTATTAGCCTGACAAACATTATGTTCACAAGATATACATGGACATGGTGTTGACAAGTGGAGGGCCATATCAGTAAAGGTCATTTTAAAGGAAAATAGCCTAATCCAACACCAATCAAACGAAAACTTATGCGAAAACAGCACACATATTGGAAAGCAATATACCAATGCGACAAAGGCACGCTACATGCGCATATTTTGACATAGCTGCGCCATATTTTATAAAAAAATATTACTAAAGTAATGCGGTTTGGTTTTCGCCTAATTTGTTTGTTTGCCATGTGGTAAATATGTTATATGTATTTTTACATCTCAGCTGTGTGTAATACCTATATAGAAGGACCGGCCCTGGACCTTTGGCATCTCCAAACATTTTAAGTTGGAGAGGAAAACTTTATGGCAGACGTTCGCGTCCCTACTCCTAACAAAACTTAAACGACTTTGACTAGGAATAAATACATTTTGGAAAGAAAATCAGATTTGGTGTCAAGGGTGAACCGCCGATTTCATCAACCTGCCCCATTTTTCCGAACTTTAAATATATATGTATCGTAAAATATATATGTATCGATGGCAAGGGGTATACATTCCCAGGTTCCGGGAGCACGTTGCCCCGCCTGCCCTCTCCCTCCTTGGCGACACCTATGCGCCACTGAACGATCAAACGCAGAACAAGTCAGCATAACCAGATTGTTCTGTACTTTTAGAGACACCTTTTACAGGGACAGGGGGCTTTTGGGTCAATATTTGCGTTGAAACCATTCATTTTGTCAAGCAAGGGAAATTTGATAGAGTGAAGACGAGAAAAGCTCAAATCCGCCAAAAAAAATGCATAAGAGGGGTTATCTCAAAGATTAAAAAAGGGCACTAAATATGAGGTATAAGGTGGGCAAAGAAAAACGGAGACGCTTCACGCCAACGTTTTTCGTTTTCTCTCACCTCTGAAAAACCTTGCAGATGTACAAACCATAGGCATAGGAACGGGGGGAGGGGGGCAGGGGCGACGGAAGAGGGGGCAGCTGCCCCCCACTCAAGAAGTTTAGGAGCAAATATATGTTTTTCCCCCATAAATTTGCAATGAAGGGCCATGTGGAAATATTGCTTTTTATTTTGACCGATAAAAAAAATGACCGAAGGCCCTCAAGGTGCCCTCGAACAGCCTGAGGGGACCCTCGGTCGGACCTCGTAGTTCTCAGTGAGCTCTCTTTCATCCTGGAGGGCCCTCGGTCTGCCTGAGGAGACCTCGGTCGGCCTGATGGGGCACTCAGTCGGCCTGAGTGGGCGCTCAGTCGGCCTCAGATGGCCCTTAGCCTCCCCGTAGGGGCTCTCAGTCGGCCTGAGAGGCCCTCAGTCTGCCCGAGGGGCTCTCGGTCGGCCTGAGGGGCACTCAGTCGGCCTGAGGGAGCCCCTCATTAAGCCTTAGGGGCCCTCAGTCGGCCTGAGGGGGCATTCGGTCGGCCTGAGGTGCCCCTCAGTCGGCCTGAGGAGCCACTCAATCGGCCCTGAGTGGCATTCAGTCAGCCTGAGGGGGCCCTCAGTCAGTCTGAGGTGGCCCGCAGTCGGTCTGAAGGGTCCTTGGTTGTCCTAGGATAGCCCTCAGATGGCCCGAGAGGCCTTGAGTCAGCTTGAGAGGCCCGTGGTCGTCCTAGGATTGCCCTCATATAGTCTGAGGGGCATTCGGTCTGAGGAGCCCCCAGTCAGTCTGAGGTGGCCCTCAGTCGGTATGAGGGGTCCTTGGCTGTCCTGGTAGCCCTTGGATGGCCTGAGGGGCCCTCAGTCTGCCTGAGGGACCATTGGTCGCCCTAGGATGACCCTCGGATGGCCTGAGGGGGCGCTTAGTCGGCCTGAGATGACCTTCGGCCGGCTTGAGAGGTCCCTCAGTCGGTCTTAGGGAGCCCTCAGCCGGCCTTAGGGGGAGGGGCCTCAGTCGGCCTGAGATAGCTCTTAACCAGCCCGAGGGGGCCCTCAATCGGCCTGAGGGCTATTAGTCGGCCTGAGGTGCCTTCGGTAGACCTGAGGAAGCATTCGGTCGGTCAGAAGGGCCCTTGGTCGGCTTGAGTGGCCTTCAGTCGGCTCGAGGACGAGGGTCTTTGATCGGCCCGAGGGTGCACTCGGTCGCCAATTTACATCTCTCCCGCTCAGTAACAGGCGAAGGGGACCCTCAGTCCTTCAAAGAGGCCCTGGCGCTTCGGGGGCCCTGGAGATTGCTTTTCCCCCATCCGAAAATAGGGTCCGCCGCCACCGACGGAGAGGAGAGGGAAGGGGGCAATGGCCCCTATTTTTTGCGTATTTTTGCTATTTTTCATTTTTCGGGATGATGAAAATTTGAGATAGCAAAATGTTCCCATTTTAAAACAAATGGTGATGCTTGAACATGGAAGTCAATGAGAAAGTGGTAATTTCGGTGATGGATTAAGTATTTCGGTGATGGATTAATACCATGCCTTTACAAATATCCAAAAGTCAACAGACAATTTGTCTACATACACTGGCGGATCCAGGGGGGAACAAATGCCCTCCCCCTACAGGAATCTGAGGGGGCATTCAATGCACGTATGCCCCCGCGCGTTCCCTGTACTGAAGGTGACAGACAGACCTTAGGAGAATACTTCATGAAAACGGAAGATTTTTCTCGAGTGATTGAATTTGAAGTTTTTAATGTATCCCTTCCTTTCAATGATAGACAAAACAGCGTACCTGATGCAATTCAAGCAACCCGTGGTGACACAACCCGCGCCCCGCTGGGGAGGGGGGGGGGGCAGAATCTGCCCGCTTCCGGATATTCTCACTAACTTGGAAACTATGATAGATATCAAGGTGACACTTTCAGTACCTTATACTGCATCAATATTACGTCTAGTTACCAAATTTCAATGAAATTTCTTTATTATTGTGGGAGATAATGACGTTGTAATGACGCTATGTCATGCCATTTTTGGAGGGAAAAGATAAATGTTTCAAAAATAGTAGAAAATAGAGTTTTAAAGCAAATTGCAAATAAAAACGTAAAAGCAAGGAAATGACATTCTCCTTAAAATGGCTATCTCGGATTTGCCAAACTTTTGGTTTTTGACCCCCTCCCAAATAAAATTAAATGATTTTTTTGCAGGGAAAACAATCCACAAAATAACTTTTTTGTGAATTTGAAAAATTAATTTCATTAGCTCGAATACCAAAATAAGGTGACCGACCCAAATCCGCAGGGAATAAAATGGGGGTACTTTTTTGCCACAAAATGTCCCCCTGCCACGGAGAGAGGCTGGATCCGGCTAGAGGCTGGATCCGGGTAAAACAAGTGGTGATAGGATGTTTGGGTCTGCTGCCAGTCCACACCAACTTTAAAAACGTTTCTACACCCATGTTTGTACTCACTTAGATAAGTTGTTTTATTGCACATTTATACTACTTTTATATCTTTTTTATGCAACTATGATGTCAAGCGATATTTTTTACTTTAAAAGGTTGGGGCACTGGTATTTTATTCAGCCTTACAAAGAGAGCAATGGTGGTGGTAGTGGTGGTGGTGGTACTGGGACTTTGCGATTATGCGACTGTCGTCATTTATAGTTTGGGTCTCTCACGCCGACCAAAGCGGGGGAATTGACTGACCGCGCCAGACTCGACTGCCAGTAGCCAGACCCTTGGTCCAGTAGCCAAAACCCGGCCCCTTGGATTCCGATTTCAACTCTGTAACAAGTGAGCCACCCGGACCCTAAAAAGTGCATTGAGAATGGTACCTATAGTCTAAAAGGTTGTATTGTTCATTCTGCAATAGGTACCGGTCCCTGGGGGCTGTATTTTCTCATATCAGGTTTGATTGCCACCACTTGAAAGGCACTTTAACGCCCCTGTTCATGTAAATGAAAGGCTGCAATTAGCAACCTGGGACCTTACCTAACCTTATCATGACATATCGTTAATTGCACAGTGTTTAACGGTCATTCCCTTTACAACTCAGCTTCCGTAGAACCTACCTGTTGTAAATCATCTTGAAATTCCATAACCTCCCTTTCATCTTCTCCGTCTTCTTCAGCATAATTGATAGGTTCTGTATCGCTGGTAATATCGTCCTTCAGCTGCGCTATCAGTTCCGGATGACCTGCTCCCCTCGTCGATCAGCTCTGCGATATCTGCGAGCGATTGAATCGCCTCGGAATCTGAAAGTGTGACATGCGCGCCGTAAAACAAGCATTACAGACACGCATATGACGGATAAGATACGCGGTTTTGTGCAGCAGCATTGTTACCCCAAATAGCCCCGGGCAATGGGGTTGAAGACAATTTTGAATGCACCAATATTTTGGGTTCATAAAAACAAAGATAATTTTGCATAATAACCGTTTTTTGCGAAGGATTGCGCTGAAAATTTTCTGAAATATTCTGAAAGTTTTGAAAAAACTACACAACTTTTACATACGATTTATTGGCTAGAAATGTCCCTCGTAATTTTGTAATATGTTGGTAAGAATAAAATCAGTTGACAAAATTGAGGTTTGGTGGTAATAAGCAAGATAAGTATTGATATAATCTTCCTAAAACTTTTCAGGAAGATTCTAGCAATACCTATCTTGCTTATTACCACCAAACCGCAATTTTGACATGTTTTATTCTTACCAACATTAAAATAAAATTATGACGGACATTTCTAGCCAAAAATCGCATGTAAAAGTTGTGTAGTTTTTCAAAACTTTCGAAATCTTTCAGAAACTTTTCAGCGCAATAATCCTTCGTGAAAACGGCTAATGTAAATTTAAACAAAAAAAATAATGAAAGTTATAAATGAACTCAGAAATGATTAAGAACCAAAACAATTCAACTACTGGTCCTATTAGTTGTGACGTCACGACCGAAAATGACATGACAAAATGACATAACGACCGCAAATGACGCTGATGCGAAATTTTTCAGATTCATCTCATAGAGAGCTTTCGATTGCGGCCTTGTGCGTCTAGCTGCGATCATTGGTTCGGAAGATAACCAGGGGGCCGATTACCCCCCCCCCCCCCCCACCCACCACCCCCCCCCCCCCCCCCCCCCACCAGTCAATGGCGTTTGGCTGAGACCCCAGTCAATGCCGGGTTAAAGGCAGGTTCGCACCGGGAGCGGAACGTCAGAGCGGAGCAGAAAGTGAAAAGATTAAATCCGCTAGGGACCGACCATCTATCTCTATCTATCTATCTATCTATCTATCTATCTATCTATCTATCTATCTATCTATCTATATCTATCTATTTATCTATCTATCTATCTATCTATCTATCTATCTATCTATCTATCTATCTATCTATCTATCTATCTATCTATCTATCTATCTATCTATCTATCTATCTATCTATCTATCTATCTATCTATCTATCTATCTATCTATCTATCTATCTATCTATCTATCTATCTATCTATCTATCTATCTATCTATCTATCTATCTATCTATCTGTCTGTCTAGTCTATCTATCTATCTATCTATCTATCTATCTATCTATCTATCTATCTATCTATCTATCTATCTATCTATCTATCTATCTATCTATCTATCTATCTATCTATCTATCTATCTATCTATATATCTATATATCGATATAGCTATCTATCTATCTATCTATCTATCTATATCTATATATACTATATATTATATATAATTATATATATATATATTATATATATATATATATATTGGAAAGAAATGCACTTCGTTTCGCATTAATATTTATCTAAAAACCACACTTCGGAGTCAGAAATTAGGCATGTATTCAAACTAACAGTTTCGGATCATCTCGACCCCTTGTCAAAGTTTTACATACATGATTGCACAGCATCGAAGCAGTTTTACATTTTCACAAAACATTGTTTTTTCACCACACACACGCGCATGACACAATTCAAGTGGAGCTTTCGTTGCAAAACCTCGCTTTAATTATTCCCGATATCACTTTATTGAAAGCGAAATGGCCCTGTGACAGATTCATATTTTGTGTTGTACTAATTAGTGCTGATTCTACAACACGGCGTTTGATGTAATCATCTGAACTGAACACGATTCTGGCTTGGTCGAAATCTAGTGAATGCTGATAATCCCTAACATGACAAAAAATTGCGCTTTTCTCATTTCCTACTCGTATGTCCCTCCGGTGTTCGTATTTCCTTTTTTCCAAACTCCTTCCCGTTTCCCCTACATAAGATGTGTTAGGGCACACCTTACATGGGATCGTATAAACACCAGTGTTTTTTTCACTTTTGGGTTTGTTTTTTATCAAGGTTTTCGATATCGTATTCGGGTACGTGAATGCCACCCCCACGCCCTCCTCGTGGCACACTTTTTTGAAGCCCGTTAAACCTACGTTATACGGTAAAACTAAGCATTTCTTGGGAGCTTCTCTTTTTTCCCTATTTTTCGTGAAAAACGTTCTTCTAGCCGACATATGAGCGTCATGGATAAACCATTCAGGATATCGTAGCTCGGCAAATATTCTTTGAATATTTATAATTTCTTCCCCGATTGTTTCTGAGTTGCAGATCCTATATGCTCTAAGGAATAGCCCCAATATCACTGCCTTTTTGGTACGCTTGTCATGAAAAGAGTAATAATGAATGTAGGCGTTTGAGTTAGTCGGCTTTCTGTAGACTGAGAAGCGAAACCCTGATGGCCCTTTGTGAACCAAAACATCCAAAAATGGAATCTGGT
>JAXIVJ010006032.1:0-69827 GCA_036785665.1 Chirona hameri | reverse complement strand
GTCGCGTTTAAATGCCGGGCAGCTAAGGCAGCGCAGATCAGACGGCAGCTCGTTGAAGTCCGACACAGCGGTGAACAAGAAGCGCCGCCGTCCGCTCTCCGATCGAATGGCGGGCGTCAGGAGTCTGTTACTTTGTCGGGTGTCCCTTCCATGCACACTCTGCCTAGTAACTAAATATGGTGTTGGTATGGTATGGTAATAGAGGTGCTGTGGCTCAGAGGTTACCAGCATCTTTCTCACTGCACTGTTACCAGTTGTTACCTGTATATGTAGGCTACTGGGCTGCACTGTTACCAGTTGTTTGTTACAGTTCGGTACATAGGTACATGTATACAGTTAGTATTACCAGTAAAACGCCTTTTTGCGCGATGACCGAGCGAGCGCGCTCTGGTAAAGCTAAAACAGATTTGAAATATGAAACGCTAAGGGAGCACACGTGATAGTAACAGTCAATTTAGTCCTCCAGAAAAATTGCCAGACCTCAATGCATGCCAAAATAAAAATGAAGTTGCATTAAATTGTTCATGATCTCCTTTCTCAAATCCGCCAAAAGGGAGTGCGCCCTGAGCGCTGCATGCTTCATCGTATAAATTAATGCTTAGAATAATAGAGCCTTGTTTATCAAGAATCATTTTTGCAAGGTTTTTGTTTATTTCGACGATCGCGTGTGCCAACTGCCACGCGCTGTGGTACCACCTCTATCAGAACGCACCATACCAAAAACAAAATTGATTTGATGGACCTATCCAATGGGGAAACCTTAATCTCAATCGGAGCAGTGGTTGCGAAGTTATTAGCTTCCGAAAAGCGTATGTATGGCCGGGTCGGGCCGGGTCAAATGTAAATTTGTCTAGTAAGTTGACGAGAAACCTCACGGGCGCTTCGCGCCCGCTCGGTAAGCATATGTACTATTGAGCGCAGACTGCCACCAGTCACATCGTGATTTACTATCCGAGGCTAATGAATATGCAAAACTACCTCCATTTCAACATTTTGCATTATACCAAGATGTGCAATCAGGAAAAGGGTTACCTGAGGCTTGGCTCCACTCACGGTCTGGTTCCAATATTAAAATTTCGTTTTCCACGGCCTATAATTACAATTTTCACGACGCTTCGCGGCGTCACATCGGTGGCCATCGTCATAACGACGTCATCGTTTTGTTTCGTCGTAACGCTGAATTGAATGAATCACATTTTTAGCTTCTTATCCTCTACAAGACCCACCGCCTATGTTTCTGGGTTTTATCAGGCAAACCCGTAAAAATTTCACGCCGCTTGGCGGCTCTAAATACCTACTATAACATGAAAATCCACATTGCAAATGATGCAAACTGCAAAGGCTTAAATACACGCATACAAAATTAGAATACATTTGTTTTCATCATTTCAGCTTACCCCCCACTAAACAAATTATCGGCGACGCCCCTGGATCTGACAATTGACATAGTTTTGCTCAGTGTAAAGCAATATCGGAACAATAAAAACTGCAAGCTGACATCTTTCCTTTTTCGATATCCCAAAAGGTCGAAAAGCTATAAAAAAAACACACCAAAATATCCAAATAAAGAAATTATTAGAAATCGTGTGGTTGCGAAATAAAGTGACCCAAATCAGGGCAGAAATGCGAAATTGGGGGTAGGTAAGGTCTCCCAAAAACGCCCCCCCCAAAAAAAAAGAAGAAGAAGAAGAAGAAGAAGACAGACTGCTGGATCCGCCCTTGCCTGCACTCATCTCTGATCTGCTGCCATCTGATCCTGCATTCATCACTGATCTGATGCCTTCTGACCCTGCAGTCATCGCTGATACTGCAGCCATCGCTGATCCCCGGCTGCAGGTCCGCAGCCATCATTGATCCCCGACGCTGCTGCAGGTCCGCAGCCATCACTGATCCCCGACGCTGCTGCAGGTCCGCAGCCATCGCTGATCCTCGGCTACAGGTCCGCAGCCATCACTGATCCCCGGCTGCTGCAGGTCCGCAGCCATCGCTGATCCTCGGCTGCTGCAGGTCCGCAGCCATCATTGATCCCCGACGCTGCTGCAGGTCCGCAGCCATCACTGATCCCCGGCTGCTGCAGGTCCGCAGCCATCGCTGATCCCCGGCTGCTGCTGCAGGTCCGCAGCCATCACTGATCCCCGGCTGCTGCAGGTCCGCAGCCATCACTGATCCTCGGCTGCTGCAGGTCCGCAGCCATCACTGATCCCCGACGCTGCTGCAGGTCCGCAGCCATCACTGATCCCCGGCTGCAGGTCCGCAGCCATCACTGATCCCCGGCTGCTGCAGGTCCGCAGCCATCACTGATCCCCGGCTGCTGCAGGTCCGCAGCCATCACTGATCCTCGGCTGCTGCAGGTCCGCAGCCATCACTGATCCCCGACGCTGCTGCAGGTCCGCAGCCATCACTGATCCCCGGCTGCAGGTCCGCAGCCATCACTGATCCCCGGCTGCAGGTCCGCAGCCATCACTGACCCCCGGCTGCAGGTCCGCAGCCATCACTGATCCCCGGCTGCAGGTCCGCAGCCATCGCTGATCCCCGGCTGCAGGTCCGCAGCCATCACTGATCCTCGGCTGCAGGTCCGCAGCCATCGCTGATTCCCGGCTGCTGCAGGTCCGCAGCCATCGCTGATCACCGGCAGCTGCAGGTCCGCAGCCATCGCTGATCCCCGGCTGCTGCAGGTCCGCAGCCATTGCTGATCCCCGGCTGCTGCAGGTCAGCAGCCATCGCTGATCCCCGGCTGCTGCAGGTCCGCAGCCATCACTGATCTCCGGCTGCAGGTCCGCAGCCATCACTGATCCCCGGCTGCTGCAGGTCCGCAGCCATCACTGATCCCCGGCTGCTGCAGGTCCGTAGCCATCGCTGATCCCCGACGCTGCTGCAGGTCCGCAGCCATCGCTGATCCCTGACGCTACTGGGTCCGCTGCCATCGATAACGCGTCAATTTGTCAGTGTCGGCTCGCCGCGCCACCGCCAATTTGCCGGATTGGGTCGGGAAGTAAATCAAAGATGGTCCGTCTACCGGCACGACGGTGTTCCAGCGATCCCCGCTCTCCCGCTCCCACGGACTTGGCTCTGAAACTCCGATCAGCTACGGTAGCTGAACTTCACTGCACGATGTCATCGGCTAGCTTAAAGGCAGTGTTTCACCTTTGTACTAGTGGCCGGCAATGCGATCGGGGCATTGCCTTGGTGGTCAAAATCGTACGAGAATTCCGTAATCTGGTCAATACCGTAATTTAGTCAATACCGTAATTTGGTCAATTTCGACCGATTTCCAATGAAAACAAAAGATGCTTCACGTGGTCATGAAAAGCAAAAAGCATGGAAATGTGTGTTTCCTGACAGTTACCGGACTGGGATTCGTAAAAATATAGGTGGTGATTTGCATTTTTGCAATTTTGACCCATTTTTTAGGCATTTTTCGAGAAACATTTCAGAGATCGAAATTAAAGAAAAGGAAACAACACTCCGGAATGTCAACCACTGAGGGTGCCACCTAGTGTCGCAAGCATAAATGAAGACGAAAGGGGTCTAAAATGATCAGAATCCAGAAAAAAAATATACTTTTTCCACCCAGGGAGTATGAGGGGTGCCAAGGGGTGCGTTCTACCCCCTACGGATGCAGCTTGAACCCTTTGGGGTCAAGCTGCATCCCCCAAGAAACTAAGTCGGGTACGAATGTACGTGACCTGCAAGTATGGGACCTGTGGTGCGTGCCACCCGTTCGATCTGTAGAGGTGGTGAGAAAAATACCAGAACATAAAATGTTCTGCGCCATGTCATGATGGTGTGAAATATGCAAAGGTAACATTACATGGCCACTCAGTCTGTATATTGGTGTTCATAGCGGAAACTTCGCTGCGTACGGTATACCCTAGGGTAAGCACGAACTTTACCGTAGGATGACGGCATAATTTTAGTATATGTAGCACTAACCATCCGTTCCACAGATTCAGTCATTCTTACTGTTTGATGAAGTGCACCTGATGTGGCGAAAATATTTGTATAAGTGGATTTTTTGAAATGTTAAAGTTAACACGGTAATTCGAAAGAAAGGATTTGTTTTACCATAGGGGACAAAATGTCATAGTATTTGTTTTAAGGAAAATGGAATCCCTTTATCTTTTTACTGCCAGATGCTACCAAACAAGCATTGTTTATTCTATTGCGCGGCTAGGGTACTTAGTGTTTCAAACCTCTAAAACCGTGATATTTAAGTTGTTTTGACTTCGAATAATCAACATGAAAAAACATTAGGCTAGTGTCCGTGACATTGCCTAATGTTTGCCTAACATTGCCATTGCCTAATGTTAATAAGTGTATGACCCAGCGTGTTTGTATGTATATTGACGTGGATACCATAAAATCCACTTTGTGGAGGTTCTGAATACATCATCTCTCATCTCTCTCTCTCATTGCATATCTACCAGAGTTCGCCACGGGCCGAGCTGGCCCTATGGTGGGACGCCTGAGCCGAGCCTCAACTTTAAGGAAATCACCGGGCTCCGGACGGGCCTGGGCTGATAATGTTGAATTAATGCGCGCAAGCTAAGTTCAGAGCTTAACAATATTTTAACCAGCAGTTAACTTACACAGCAACACACTTGCTGTGGCTGTGGATTTTTGTTTGTTTGGTTAGCATAGTTGGTTAATTGTTTCACGTTTATAGTATACAAGTAAATATGCTAGGACAATAATTGCAAATTTTGTTAAAATAATGATATGCTTAATCTGAACGGACCGGACCGGGCCTGGACCTCAATATTATGAATTTGACCGGGCCTGGTCCCGGCCTTTCAGACCGGCAAAATAGCTCCGGCCCCTTTCAGCTCAGGAGCCCCTTGACGTGACGTGACGTATGATGTGCCTTCCCCCCGAAAATTGTCCTGGATCCGCCCCTGACATGCCCCAACTATGCCGATATTCCTGAAGATAAATGTCGAGAATCGCCGCGCCATACACGCCTTTGTTTATTTGCTACCATATTGCAAAATATTGATGCCAAATGCTCTGACGTCACACCGGGAGTCGTTTCTCCCTCGTGGGTAAACCTTATTAGTAAAGGAATCTTGGTTTGAACACCCCTAAGGTCACCGGGTCAGGTCAAGTGACCCCACTTCGAAAAACAAGTTTATGGTGGTGTCGCAGCCACAGTGTATGACAGAGCAATTTAACATTTACAGGATTACATAAGGTCATAAATAAGTACCTACAATTCGGGTATCTCAGATTTGTTATATCGATAACCAAAGGTCGGGTCAATTTCGTGACCTCCCCATTATGTCGATGGGCAAATATACAAATGTTTCCTATTCTGAGGATACGCATCAGATCAGACCAATTACCTCCTGAAATAGCGCCTGCATTTGGAGCAGGAGGTGGTCAGGAAGATGACCCAGATGCTACAGGCAAAGTCCGCCGAGGAGTTTATTCTCACTAGAAAGGCGATCGTTCGAGACCTGGCACGCTGTGCTCGTGGAACGCGCCGGTTCGTTATTGTGTGCAACCACTTACCATGGCAGTCGTCCATATTATACTGCTGTATAGCGGTAGATTGCATACATTGTATAAGATGGTATTTATTTTAGCTCAGATTTTCTCCAGAATTAGGCCCTGTGTAGTGTTTGCTATTTGTTTGTGTGTCTGGGGTGCTTTGAGAAGCAATACGGTGTACGTGGCTAAATCCGCAGCTCCTTCTCCAGGCCCCGTCATCCCACTGCCCGGGTCTGGTAGACTCAGACCGATCTTGGGTGCCAGTCGACAGGCCCTGAGGGTCAGGGCCGGCCGGCCGGCCGGGGGCACGGGTCGCCGACCCGTTGGTCGGAGGCCCATGCACCCCCGGCCGGTCGCGACGGCCGGCCGGGGCTGGTTCGCTAGATGAAGCCGTGTATTAACGCGAGGTGGCGCTGGCGGGGGCTCTCATATGGGGAAATACGAACATTTGTAAATTAACTTTTGCATGCTTCTCCGAATAATAAAGTGTAACAAAACAAAAACAATACAGTGCTACGTATCAGAGTTCGCCATGGGCTGGGCTGGCCCTATGGGCCATTGACTGGGCCTGGGCTGGGCCTGGGCTGGGCCTGGGCTGGGCCTGGGCTGGGCCTGGGCTGGGCCTGGGCTGGGCCTGGGCTGGGCCTGGGCTGGGCCTGGGCTGGGCCTGGGCTGGGCCTGGGCTGGGCCTGGGCTGGGCCTGGGCTGGGTCTGGGCCGGGCTTCAACTTTAAGGAAATCACTGGGCTCTGGATGGGCCTGAGCCTGACAATTTTGAAGTAATGCGCGCGTCGCACAAGCTCAGTTCAGAGCTCAAAAATATTTTAACCAGCAGTTTACTTACACAGCAGCACACTGTTGCTGTAGCTGTGGCGTTTTGTTTGTTTGGTTAGCATAGTTGGTTAATTGTTTCACGTTTATAGTATACAAGTAAATATGCTAGGATAATGATTGGCAATTTTTCGAAAATAATGATATGCTTAATCTGAACGGGCCGGACCGGGCCTGGGCCTCAATATTATGAATTTGACCGGGCCTGGTCCGGGCCTGGGCTTGGTGTTCATGGGCCTGGGCCGGGCCGGGCTGGGGTTGGTGGGGCCGTGACGAACACTGCTACGTATACATTTCATGATTCGTTTTGTACAGTAGTGGGCGGCTGACAACACTATTATCACAAAATTAGCTCTTTTCGACTCAAATGTAACAGTTCTAAGGTTGGTTTGCTTAGCTCAAATTTTGAGCAATCGGCCGCCATCGGTGAAATTATACCAGGACTGCTGGAAACCAGACTGGATTCACCTTTTTGGAAGGATTCAATCACGATTCATTTTGGAATATGAATGATTCAGTCACCATTTGATTCATGGATAACCATTTCGAGAAATGATTCTTTCAGATTCAAAGAATACAAAAAAAAATCACGTTTGACTCACCATTGAAATAGCATTGCACAGTCTTTTTGATTCAATCAGCCTTGTTTATATGCGGGTTTTGATTCAATCAGGATTCATGAATACTAAAATCCGGTGGTGAATCGATTCTTTTTTTATTCAAGGGATTTTGATTGCACGATTCCAATCGACTCAATCAGAGTCGAATCAATAACCAGTCTGCTGGAAACTAAAACCTCACACATTTGCTATTCTGTGGGTAGGGTATGCTCTTTGCTAAAAAAAATAACGTTTACCGTTATCTAAAGGACAAGCAAACGAGCTAAAAAGGAGCAACTTTGCTAAAAATGAGCAACGTCTTCGATCATTAAAAATCGTAGAAAGAAGAGAAACATGTTTACATGTTTTTCTGAGCTCAAAGATTTCCACCGGGAGTCGCTCGGAAAGTGGGAGAAGCTTGAGTGTGTGCGTGTGCGTGTGCGTGTGCGTGTGCGTGTGCGTGTGCGTGTGCGTGTGCGTGTGCGTGTGCGTGTGCGTGTTGACAAACGCGGCGAAGTGGGGACCTTTGTCCGTAACACACACGCAAAGTCGGGACCGTTTGCGGAGTCGGGACCGAAACCTGGTCCCGACTTTGCTAGACCATTTTAATCGTGTTCTTTGGCCCTAAAATACCCCCAGTATCAATTCCAGGCTGGTTCCGAATTGGCCGGGTTTATCCGTTTCGTGTGTATTCTCAAGGTCATTGACCCGAGCCGTAAACACAGATCGGCCGGACGGAGCAATGCAGTCGGCGGTGGAGTTCGGTGACGTCATCGGGGAAGTGGTGGTAAGTACCCTTGATACTATTGCAATCCTGTGATGATTTGTTATAAATTCAGACGT
This sequence comes from Chirona hameri, assembly GCA_036785665.1. Lineage (NCBI taxonomy): Eukaryota > Metazoa > Arthropoda > Thecostraca > Balanomorpha > Balanidae > Chirona > Chirona hameri. The sequence goes on along the minus strand of JAXIVJ010006032.1, from coordinate 62,065 downwards.
GACCATTGAAATGCATGAATATAGCCATGTTTGCAAGACTTTTGTTATTTTGTAGTCTCATTAGTAGATATCGAAGCCTTTTCGAGCACTTCTTGAAACAAGTACCTATCTGTGAGTACCTACTCATTTGCTACACATGTCTAAAATTTCCACGCATGTTCACGCTGACGCTTTGAGATGGTCCTCTTCTGGTAGTTTGCTAGTAGTCATTTTACATTTTCGAAGCAAGTTAAATTTAATTTGTAGTTTAAAAACCCCATCAGCCTTCATACAGATTTATGGAGGTTGGAGGTAATGGTGGGGATAGCCTGTGTAGGGGAAGACAGATAATAATTGGCATAGGTAGGTACCTTATAACCAATTCTGGTGATCTGGTAATTTTATATTTATTAAGCGGAGTACTAGTAGCTAGTACATGTGTCTTTGGTTGAATTTTTCACTCTTTAAGCTGATTTTAGCCAGAATTTCCCTCTCTGCACCCCAGCTCCAAAGTAATCTAAGGAACCTGCCCTGCAGGCTCGTATGGCCTTGCATAAGTTTGATAAAGGGAAACTTGATAGTCATATTTGATGTAGTTTGGTATACCTACGTTAGGACGATTTATTTTGTCAGGTTGTTCTGCGTTTTCCATTGTTTTGTATCTAGGTACTCTTTTTCGGTGCAGTCCAACTTAACCCTCGCCCCGGTTGGGGTGGATGCCATCCCCCACCTCGTTTTTTTTTTTGTGTGGAATACCTCGCGTAGTTTCCAACCGATTTCGATGGAACTTTCAGTACCCTACTTTTTAAAAATTTATCACATATTCTGAAATTTCGAATTTCTAGCCTACATGACCCGTGACCTATCTATGACATGTTTCTCAAGGTCATGTCAGGCGAAACTGGCGTCCCGCAGTATCGATGCTTGTAACTTGTGTAGTTTCCGAGTGTTTGTTGTTCATGAGCATATGCACAGGTGTTTCCAGGTGACAGTTGTGGTTTTCACTGAGATTGTGACCTCGATTGACCTTTTCAGAGGTCAACTGAGGTCATTGACCTCCGATGACCTTAGATTACTTTTTTGGGCTTCTGGCGGTTTCTAGGAGATTTTGTGACGCTGATTTCAAATTTGGGATCCATTTTACATAATGATATGTTCCAATGGGGTCATGCGCTTCCACAGGTCAACCGAGGTCACTGACCTCAGATGACCTGACATGACCTTTTTGGAATTTAACAGTTTTTAGGACATTTTGTGACGCTGATTACGAATTTGGCACCCATTAAGCATTATTATGTGCTCATTCACGATTCTAGCTAGATAAAATTCAATTTATACGCATTTACAATTTTGATGACTTTTGGGTCATTGACATGATCTCAGAAGTCACCCAATAATCCACGACCTTAAAACTAAATCGGATATCAGCGGCTTCCTCTCGTCACAGGCAACACGCTCGTTTTTATCTCGAAACTCTAGCTTAATTAGGGGCGAAACGCTAAGGGGGGTCTTACCAACCCTCCCCCCCTACCCGAACACGTAGTGATTTTGCCCTACCTGGAAAGGGTTAAAATGAATCATATCAATGTGAAAGCCAATATTGTATCCATGCCTGTGTGCACTTATTTATTTAAATAAAGTTGATGTAAATATATGTTAAAATAAAAACATTTTAACTACATTATTATAAATATAGTTGAGATGAGTAGTTTTGATCCCTGGGCACATATAACCTTTTCGCTTGTCCACAAAGGCATTGTCCTGTGTCCACTATTGTCTTTCCGCTTGTCCAGGCCAGCTATATTAACTTTCCGCTTATCCAGGCCAGCTATATTGACTTCCGCTTGTCATGGACAGCTATATTGACCTTCCGCTTGTCCAGGCCAGTTATATTGACTTTCTGCTTGTCGTGGCCAGCTATATTGACATTATGCTTGTCCAGGCCAGCTGTACTGACTTTCTGCTTGTCCAGGCCAACAATATTGACTCTGCTTGTCCAGGCCAGCTATATTGACTTTTCGCTTGCCCAGGCCAGCTATATTGGCTTTCCGCTTCTCGGGGCCAGGTATATTGACTTTGCGCTTGTCGGGCCAGCTATATTGACTTTCGGCTTGTCGGGACCAGCTATATTGACTTTCTGCTTGTTGGGGCAAGCTATATTGACTTTCGCTTGTCGGGCCAGCTATATTGACTTTCGGCTTGTCGGGACCAGCTATATTGGCTTTCCGCTTCTCGGGGCAAGCTATATTGACTTTCGCTTGTCCGGGCCAGCTATATTGACTTTCTGCTTGTCTGGGCCAGCTATATTGACTCCGCTTGTCGGGGCCAGGTATATTAACTTTCTGCTTGGAGGCAGAAATGGTGTGGCAGAGCCACACCAACATTTCATTTTGTGTAATGCAAATGTATTGGAGCATCTTGTCAGGCTATGACAAAAATAGCAAAAATTGTACTAGAATAGCCTTTGGACACACCTACTTTGGAAACGATTCTCCACTCATGGGTATACCTAATATGAAATCACTATTTCTCACTAAAATAACTCTGATAGGCCTTTATCATGCCTTATAAAATCGAAGATTTACTTATGAGTTTGGTTGTCGCTTGTCACATGATCTCGATCAACATATGGTATTTGAGGATAATATAATATATTACTGGATTTCATTGGTGATGACATACACCCAAATACTAGTTTGGCGTGAAAACTCGACATATTATTGTGTGTGTTTAATATTCAATTATTAGCTTAACCCTCGCCCTGGAAATGGAAAATGGAAATGGGTGGAAATGGGTGGGAATGGAGCAATTCTTTTAAAATGTAACGGGTTGGAAAGGGTTTGGGACAGGCCATATATTTGTTTAGCACAAACAAGGGTGAAATGAAGTGGCACGTGCCGCGTTAGGGGTGTTTAACCCTAGCCCTACGGGAACTTTTTTCAACTTCGCCCTACGGGGGGGCCTGACAGGCCCCCCTGCTTCCAAACCAAGCAACTTAGAGCAAGGCGGGAACAACCAGCATATTGCCTGTCATGAGAGGAATCTAAAAGTATGCGATTTTGAGGTTTCAGGTCAACGGATGGCCTTCCAGGTCAAGTGAATGACATCGGATTTACCACGTGTATATATATATATTTATTTACCACGTAGAACAGCGATTTTGTTCTTCAGAAAACCTTACAATTAGAAATTGATAAATGTAAATAAAAAGGCATGTTCCTAGTCCAGTTTTGGCTCAGAAATACAAAAAAAGTAATTGTTTGTTCGTATCTTGTCAAAAAAGTCAAAAAAAGCTATTTTAAAATATGACGTCATCAGTTTCTTACACTTAGGGAGCCATCACTCAGTCAAAAATGAAGATATTTCTTTGAAATTTGGTATGGGTATTGTCCATACTCAGTTCTCTCACATACTCTTCTTCTTTTTTTAAATATCTTTAAAATTTTGATTTTGTGGCGATTTGTCCCCCAAAAAAATCCGTTATTTTATTTTTGGGGTCAAAAACCCAAAATGTTGGAAATCCAAGATTGCCATTTTATAGAAAATGTCATTTTGTATATGTGGTCATTTCTGTTTGCAATTAGCTTTAAAACTTTGTTTTCTACGATTTTTCAAATATTACTTATTTTTTACCAACATGACGTCATCAAAACATGATTATCTCCCAAACGTCTTAACCAATTTCTATTAATTTTTACAGCCTACGTATCATTGTTGTAAACTCAGTTACCAAAAATTTCAGCAAGATGCACTGCATGTGTAAAAAGTTATTAAAGAAAAACCTCAGGAGGGGGCCTGTCAGGCCCCCCCCCCCCCCCCCCCCCCCTCCCCGTAGGGCGAGGGTTAAAACTGCAAAATGCACGTACGAACGTACAACAGCACAACCCACATTTTAATCTTCGTGTTGTGAAAGTGTTATGTCTCTATATTATAGCTACTGTTCATGCAATATGAGCATTACAATATATCGTGTTGGCGACCGGCCGCCGCACGCCTCGACGTCCAGTCGGTTGCCATTTTCATGGTATTGACTTTAAACATGCTGATCCAGGAGCATGAAATCTGCATGTAAGGTATTCTCTAATGCACCCGACCCCATGCAAATTTGGTTGTTATAAATGCTATATGATCCAATATCTGAGGGAGGGTGGGGGGGGGGGGGGGGGGGTAGCATCAGCTCCTACCTCCTTCCAAGGCATGTACTTGTGAAGGCGCTCCAGTGTCCGTGTTCCTGGTGGTATGAAATAAATATGAATGGGTTTCCAGACAGCCCATCTTGAGTAGGGCATTCAAAAACATTTACCAGCAGCAATCCTTAAGACCCTCCGAAATCGGGATATTTTAGTCTAGAAGTGTACACGGTTAAACAAATAGCAACCGCAACCGCTCGAAACCGTGGGGATCGAATCCGCAACCACCCGTAACCGTAGGGCTCAAATCCGCAACCGCCCGTAAACGTAAGGCTCAAATCCGTAACCGCCCGTAAACGCAGCAAACGATTTTTGTAACCGCCTGTAACCGCATGTACCAATAATGTTTTCTTTCACTTTTAAAAACGTAACAAACGTACCTGTTGAGTGTTCAATATGTTCAAATTGTAAAAACAAAAAAATGTATTTGGATTTCTAAAATATTTTAATGCAAAATAAAACATTCAAAAATCCAAGGCAGCAGTTTGATAGCCCGGTCTATTGTCAGTAGTTTTATTTCAGACTATTGCATTTATCTCAAACATTGTACCTTTCACAGCTTTTTCCGCAAACCATTATTTTTCAACAAAAACCGAAGAACATAACGTCACTCTGACGTAATTTCCGGTTGACCTATTATAACCTCATCCTTTTCCTTTGGGCAACATGTGTATAATTGATGTGACAGAAGGTATTCAATATTGGTGACGATACTGGTGTTCGTTTAGGAGTTATTGCACAATTACGGGAGGGGCAAAAAATGCCCCCCCCCCCCCCCCTAGTAAGTCGCGGGTTAATCAGCCGAATGCATCACGGTTTTCTGAAATGTTTATTGATTGATTATGTGAAAACGGTTCAGATAAATGTTCCATGTGTGCATTGAATACCTGTATGTTGAAAATTCATGGGAAAACATCAAATTGATTAAGAAAAATGAAGAAAATGAATGCTCGCCGTCCGAAACCAAACTAAACAGTCGATTTCAATGCACTTTTTCAAATGCTTGTTGGTTGTTCATACAAGTTTGCAGGGGCGCAGCCAGGGGGCGGGGGGCAAGGGGGGCAATTGCCCCCCCCCCCCCCTTACGGGTCACAGGGGCCCCCGCCAAGATTGGCACAGATACCATTTGCATTAGCTAATTGGCTTTCAAAAAGTCACAGAGGAGCCCTCAAACCAGGCAAGGGTCACTCTGGTGCATGTCAAGGGCCCTCAGAGACACTGAAGGGCTTTCGAAGACGGACCAGGGAGCCTCTTGGGCATGTCCAGGGGCCCATTGAGCCCAACGATGGGCCCAAAAAACTGTCCAGGGGCCTCTCGAGCATGTCCAGGGGCCCCATTGAGCCCACTTAAGGGCGCAAAACATGCCCAGGGACTTTTAGAGCATGCCCAGGCGCCCATTGAGCCCACTCAGGGGCCAAAAACCGGCCCAGGGGCCTCTAGAGCATGTCCACTTGTACAGGGGCCAATGGAGCCCACCTACGGCCTAAGAAACCTGCCCAGTGGCCTCTCGAGCCTGGCCAGGGGCCCATTATAGTCTGTGTTGGGGCCTCTTAAACCTGCCCAGGGGCCATTATAGTTTTCCCAGAGGCCAATCGAGTCTGTTCAGGGGCCTCTCGAACCTGCCCAGGGGCCATTAGAGCCTACCCAGAGGCCTCTCGAGCTTGCCTAGGGGCCCATTGAGTCCGTGCAGGGGCCTCTCGAACCTGCCCAGTGATCTCTCGAGCTTGCCCAGGGGCCATGGAGTTTGTTCAAGGGCCTCTTGAACCTGCCTAGGGGCCATTCAAGTCTGTTCAGGGTCCTCTCGAGCTTTCCCAATGGTCCATTGATCCTGTTCAGGGGCCTCTTGGACCTGCCCAGGGGCTATTCGAGTCTGATCAGGGACCTTTTGGCTTGCCAAGTGGCCATTGAGTCTGTTCAGGGCCCTCTCGAGCTTATCCAGAGGGCCATTGAGTCTGTGAACGGGGCCCTCGAGCCTGCCCAGGGGTTGCTACCCGTTGCCTGGAGCGCCTGCTATAGCTGGAGCGCCTGCTAGCCGTGGTCGGCGCAGTCATAATGAGCGGTAATGTGCTGTACTCTGACCCACCTGGTGCAATGTTTTCTTTGGTTTAAAAATGGTAATTTGATAAGTCTGATGCGTTTTTAATTCGGGGGGGGGGGCGGTGGTAGTACCAAACATTTAACAATTCTCCTCTCAGGAGAGTGTGTGCTGCAATATTTGTCAGCCAGGGGCGTCGGCCGACGGGAGGGTCGGGGGGAGGTCTGGGCAAACTCCCCCCACTTTTAGAAGGCGGGGGAGAGAGGGGGGTCGACCCTCCCTCCCCCTTTTTGCGGGAAAAATTAACAATTTATCGTAAAAATTTCCTTTGCAGTGCAGTCAAAATCCAGCTATCTGTCAAAAACTGGAAAATTTCGCGCCGCTTCGCGGCATGACATAAGTCTCGCAATTGCTTATACAAATTTGGAAAATGGGAAAAATAATTTAATTAAGTGTCTGGCAGAGGCTCTCCTTGGCGGGAATTGCTGGCCCCAGTGCCCATTCCCTTCATAAAATATTCAATTTTAAGTTTCAAGCAGGCTACATGTTTAGCTAGTTTGCCGAGTTCCGAAAAAGGCGACGCGAACGCCAAGACGAGGATATCGGCACCCGGAAGCTGCTCCAGCGGTGCACAATTTGCTGGACCGAAGAGCTAATAGTGTAAACAGGCCAGGACCATCCCATCAAGCCATCTCACCTCACGGTCTGGTTCCAATATTAACATTTCGTTTTCCAGGACGTAAAATTAAATTTTTCACGCCGCTTCGCGGCGTCACATCGGTAGTCATCGTCATAACGAAGCCATAGTCATCATCATCGGTTCGTCGTAACGCTGAATTGAATGAATAGTAGAGATGCAAAAATTTCCCCAAAAACAGGAACCGGCCCCGCACCGCCACCGCTCATACATGAGTTGGGACCGGCATCAAGGCCGGCCACATGTGGCAGCACCCGCCAGGCCCGGCACTCGGCAGCTAGGAATCTGCATGTATACTTCATTCTACACTTAAATCTTTTAGCAGGAATATTTATAGTTTGCAATGTGTATTTTGCACCATTTTAACACACACCACATTGAAACACCAATGGATAATGGATACATATGGACCATGGAGTAAAGAAATCCCACACAAGTCAGAACTTGAGATAAATAATCAACAACAGACTAACAGGAAAGTCGAACAGGTTAAGGTGAGTAGACTTCTTTCATCTTTGGTGGTTTGCAAGAATAAAAACATAAAAATAAGACGCATGATAGATATATAGATCATGCAAGTCCAAACGAGCAGCTTAAAAGTATGTAATAAGTATGCATTCATCACTCAACATCACACAATGCAATGTTTGGGTTGTAATTGTAATAGCTTCTACAAACAATGTTGAGGTACTACAACCTACTTACCTATTTGATCAATGTTGACATGGACTAGTAAATAATAAATATACTTCACAGGATAATGGGGAAAAGGCAAGTTTTCCTGGACATTTAAGTATGACAAACGTACAAAAAACATTGGGAGTGACAATCAGATCTTGAATGATAAAAATAAAATAATCATTTTTTTTTTTAAAATTACAGAGTATCCTCGGTTTTCTCACTATCCAAGCCAAGATATCTATAACTAACATCCAAGCCAGTCATACGCACAGAGCCACTCTTATATGGCCTTGGCACATATTGACTATATTTACTAAGCTACTTCACTGCCAAGGCCAAGGCCAAGGCCATACAACTCAGCCCCCACCAGTAACGGTTGGCAGCACTCGGGCGTTTGGGCGTTAACAACCTAATACACCATAGAGTTCCCATGTTAAATCGATTATTTTCAGACGAGGCTGGCTCGTAACCTATGGTACATATTTTAAATCCGACTTCTGGAACAGATAGCTACAAGCCTTAGCTACAACGTTTTAATTTATCATTTTTCGATATTCCAGGCGTAAAAAGGTTAAATGGGCTTAGGGGTTAAAAATTGTTGGATCTACCGCTGACGGCTTCCAAATGCTACTACAGTACAGAAATAAAGTAGTAGTCGAGAAAAAAAAACTTCGACTACTACTTCATATTAGAATTTAATATGATCGCTTCCAAATACTACTACATGTACTGCAAATACACTACTTTGACTACTACTTCGTATATTTGCTGGCGTTTAATTCAATAAATAAAGATGTAATCTATGGAAATATAAGTTATTGATAGCATACAATACGTTTAATTAATAATAGACAAAACAATTACAATACAAATTATATCTTGTCTAATTCATTTGGGCGTTACATTCCTTACTGTTCTACCCGTTGTTCTACTACCCTGGTACAACTGCCTTGGTACAACTTCACTGCTATACGTAATGGCGGCTGAAGTATTTGACAATTGTGAAGCGTTGAGCTCAAAACGGCGCAGACAATTAATCCAGTCACCGAAATTACTAACTTTATCACCATAAATAACTTAAACTCACCAAAATGAAAGTGTCAACATATTGCGGATTTGGCAGATGGACTTCTTTTAAATATTTAAACTTGAACTGGCCCCAAGGGTTAGGATTTGATACTACAGCTTATTTTCGAATACGAACATGAACAATTGTCTTCACGCAATTCTGAGGCGTCGCAATTATGAGGTGTGAAGTTGTGAATATCTGTCAAAGTGACATATTCGCGAATATCGAACTGCTGCTTAATTGACACACGTGATTCTTTTACGGCCCAGTCCTGGCGAATTCGTCGCAAATGTGACTCATCAAAACACATTGTAACCATGTACTCGTTTTTCCGGGTTAGGCTGACATTTGGTCAGCCTAACCCGGGTTTTCAATAATTTAAATTTTAGGCTGACACAAATGTCAGCCTAAATTAAAGTTGCTTGTTTTGGCCTGATATGTCGCGAAAATAATTTAGGCTGACATCAAAGCATGTCAGCCTAAAGTGTTTTAGACTGACATGGCGAATTACAGGGAATTACAGGACTCGGCGCGTCGGGCATTTGAAACTGCGTGGCTCTGATGAATATTTCCCTTCAACCGCGAGCTTCCTTCGTTTTCCCCTGCTCCTCTGAAGGTATCTGAAAGCGTGTTCGCGTTCTTGATACATTTTGCTGACAGCCAATGAGTTTCTGCAAACGTTGTTTAAGTTCTTGCAATGCTGCTTGTTCATTGGTCGAAAATATTAGCGCCGTCGAAAACTGCTCTGGTGCATTGAGACTTATTTACAATTCTGGCGCACAGTACTTAATGCGCGAAAAGCTTGACATTATGCATTATAAACTGTTCCGAGTCACTGCCGCGGCCGTTAGGCGTTAAGCATGTGAGGATCAGTGAAACATTTTATTTTAACTTAGTGGCCAGTGCATGTGGTTGCAAGACAAGGAACAAAGTTGCGCTCATTGTGTCCAGGTGAAGTTGACCAGCCAATTGTGGTAAGTGAAACAAAAGTGCGCCTACGAACAACTTCAGTCTAGTCTAAGCTTAGCTAAATTAGGGTAAAATTTACCAGGCTGCCCTGTCCATACAAAGGAAACTTGTTAGATTGGATTAAAATAATGCACCTAAATGTGATTCAGGAAATTGTGATTGTTTTTAAGGTAAAGACCCAAGCTCCAAGCACATCACAATCAAAATACCTGACTCTTCATGCTATTAGGTGTGCATTGGTGCTATTGTGTACTCAGTAGCGTAACCAGGATTCACTCCAGGAGGGGACAATTTTTGCTCAGGGGGCATAAAGTACCCCCACCAAAAAAAACTCGCCAGATTTGCCCCACTATATTTTAAAAAGGGCATATTTTCACCATTTTTCTCTTAAATCAAACAAATAAAACAATTTGACCAAAGGGGGCACATACCGACCTTCAGGGGAGGGGGCAATTGCCCTGTTTGCCTCCCCCCTTGTGTACGCCTATGTGTGTACCAGTATCTTTTACACTTCCAATAGCATGAAAAGTTGGGTACGGTCAACACAGTGTCCTAGCAACAACAAACACATTTATTTGCATTAAGATGAGTATAACAGTGGTCGTAGGGGTAGCACAAAGGCTCAAAGCCTAAATCGCGGCAATACCCCCTTAAATCTGCATCACAGCAGTGTTCTTGACCTTCGGTTGAGTGTCATCAGCCACGTTTTGCACTTAACACTTAACTAAAAACTTAATAACATACCTTACCTTATCTTACGGTAATCAGGGTTTTTAGGCATTTAGTACCCGCTCTCATCAAGCTCATGATTCCTGACATGTCTCAGTCAGTGTCAGGTATGCTGAACCCGACGTGAGCCCAATGGGCGTCCAATCTAGCCTTGAAGGCATTCAGCGAAGGAGCGCATACATTGCTTTGTGTCTCCACTTCTCTTCCAAACACATCACACACATTCACACATTGGGAACTTAGGGTGGAAAACTACAGATACTATTTTTCCACTCTTTTTCCCGAGTTTTACTGTGAATTTTCCACTCCTTATTTTAAAATGTATTGGATAATTAGAATCCTGATACTGATTTATGGATGTAATGATGGGGACAGCCTGTATATGGAAAGACAGGTAAAAATTGGCATAGGTACCTGATAACATTCCGGTGAGCGGGTAATTTGGTATTGATAAAGCCAAGTACATGTTTTTGGGTGCGAGTTTCCGCTCTGTATGCTTATTTTTAGCCATAATTTTCCACTCCGCACCCCACCTCCAAAGAAATCCTAAGACCCTGGGTCAACGACTGTAACATTGACCTCATCAGGCTTCCATATGCAAATACACAGATGGATCTCAGAGTATTGATTGACAATCAACTGAAGTTCCATGAGCACAGCCAAAATGTGACAAGGAAGGCTGGCGGGGTAGCACACAGTTTCCTGAAAGGGACATTGTGCAGAGAACCCAAATTCATGGTCCACATACTCAAGGCACATATCAGGCCAGTCTCAGAGTACGCCTCAACTGTCTGGAACACTGGATACTTGCAAGACGTCAGGAAGCTTGAATCTATACAGAGGCTCTGGACTCGTCAGGTCAAAGGACTGGAAGATAAGGAATATGGGAACAGGTTAAGAGCACTCAATCTGTACTCTATGAAGGGAAGATTTCTCAGAGCCGACCTAATCAAGTGCTGGAAAATCTTCAATGGCAATTGTCCCATAGAGCCCACAGATCTGTGGGACACCTCTGACTCCCAAACTTGAGGTCACCGATTTAAAATCAGGGTTAGCCGATGTCAAATTGATGCTAGGGCTCGCTTTTCCACTGAACGTGTGGTACATGATTGGAATTCCTTGCCCGACCGGCTAGTGTCCTCAGCGACACTGACAGAGTTCAAGTCCGCTCTAAAAACCTACCTAGCCAACCGACTATTAGATTATCTGCACTAGATTGGATAGGTCAAACAGACGATCTGCACTATACCATTTATTCCAGTATACCTACATTTTCTATCCACTCCACCTTTGGTATGCACCCTGTCCTTAACAAGCTAGGGCAGGGTTAGAAGCGCCAGGGACTTCTATCCACCAGTCATATTTCCTGCCCTAGTTCCTTCATTCCTCCCAATTTCACCCATTCCTGTCATTGCCCATTGCATTTTCTATCTCATTTTCTTGAATTGCTCTCTTCGTTTACATCTTCAACTAAGGTGGATTCAGTAGTTATTCTGCACCAATCTCATTGTGTAGTCACCTTCTGCGATGTATATGTCCACATTGTTTACACATTTGTTTACACATTTGTTGTATTTAGGACCTCAAGGTGTTCTCTGTTGAACGCATTTCGGCATCCATTGGCACCAATTTGCGTTAAGTTACTACTCCACAACAGTTATTTTTACGACCGGCTCAATTAATAACACCAAGCAGACGTAATCTTCCAGCCCTTTACATCCCTGTCCCATCCAAATGTGAGATTCTTGTCCTGTGCAGGGGTTGGCACGTCTCTCTTCAACACGGTTTCCTTCCTAAGTTATCCTCTCCACCAACAGGGTAATGAGCAAAGAAACCCAACAGGTGAGTTGAACAGGTGAGTCAGACACATCAAAACATCAGCCTTTTCATGCTATCAGAATGTAGACTATAGTGACACCGGACACACTAAATCAATGGTTTGCGCCTTAGCGGGTTGGTATCGTCTACATTCTGATAGCATGAAAAGTGATGTTTGATGTGGCTGAAGATTGGATCTTTACCCCATGTCAGTTGCTGGAACTAGGTCCAAAAAATCAATATATTGATGCGTCAATATTTGTATCCAAAGTGGGCAGAGCTCGTCATAGGCTATAAAATTGACAATTATTCACAACATTTCACTAAAAACACCTAGTTCCCACAGAAAATGGCCAGTCTCCAAAAAATAATCACACCTTCTGATGCAAGGCCCTATAACTAGGTAAACACACGAGCCTTTTGACCTTGAACTCGACGAAAGACCGTCGGATGACGTCACTAGCGGTGCCCGGCTCCTTCGTCGGCGCCGCGCTCAAGCGCATGGCTGTAACTCGTAAACGACAAAAAAAAAAATACCGCCCTATAGAGGCATATTTTCGTAATTAGCGCATCAAGTAGGCCCTTTATGCAAAATTTTGGGCAAATCGAGACACCTCGGAATATCACACCGCCAGTGAGATATCTGATGCTGCTAATTTGACGAACGTCAGCCATCGAAACCCGCACGCAACACGCCACCAACAGACTGTTCAATTTCAACTATTGCGCAATTACTAGCTGAAATCTTGCTTTTTGATTGCTGGAGCGCTTTGCCGCCAGTGACGTCAAATCACGTTTTGTGAGCACCGACGAGGTGACCTATATGGCGCTCAAGCGGTGTCACCCCCTGCTCTGATGCAGAACTGTTTGCTCCAGAGCAAGGCCCTAGATACTAGGTAGACCTGTCCGGGGTAGGCAGTGAATTGCGTGACGTCACGGGCACGTGACGTCACACGCTCCCTATTCAAATAGTGTTAAATGGGCCTACTTTCGCGTCCTACCAGTTGAATACCTTAGGTGCCAGCGGGATGAATTGAGCACTAAATGATGGATTGAAATGTCCTCTACAGCTCGCTCTTCGGCCATTTTCTTCTAAATTGAAGGGTGAGCTGCTAGGCGATGTCAAAGCGAGGCATGCAAAAAGTAGGAGGCCCATGCCCATATAAGGTCAAGCCCCGCCCCTGTACACAAACATGGCGGCCGTGCCGGTCTCGAACGCTCCCGATTCGGCCACCCCATTGGTGGAAACCGTGACTGTGACGTCATGGGACCGTGACGTCATGGGACAGGTTGGACACGTTAAGGAGATAGGCATGACACCCCCTGGCTCCAGAGTACTTGTTTGCTCTATCCACCTCAGTCACAACTCAAAATGTTTAAGTCAGTTTTTTGGGGGTTTGTTTCTGGAAAGATTGAGACGCCATCGTGTGGCGACAAATTACATCAAATATGCTTCTGTCATTTTATTAGGATAACCTTTTAAATTATCAACTTTACATTTGTTTAAAGTCAATAAAACAATTGTTTAATGTACTTACATGTAATTATTATAAAAAAGTATTTTTTTTATTTTAAATAATTGCCTGTCTCGCTACAGCATCAATATTTTGATCAATATTTTAAGTGTGCGTCAAAAAAATTGATTCAGTTGAGCCAAGGGATACAAATAATGCACTTCTAAAGCAATATTGCATCAATTTCTGGGATAATTATTGAACAGCTGTTTGGATGAAACTAAATTATGAGCCACAATGCACAAATTCATGTATGTACCATTTATCCCATCACTATTATCCAGTGCTTCATCATTGGCATTTGTAAATTAGTAATTTTCCCCAATACCATTTCTATTGGGCTGGATCACAATATTGACACGTCAAAAAATGATTATTTGGGCCTAGTGCCAGCAACTGATGCGGATGGTAATGGAGACTGGACTTTTACCTTGGATGTGTAGAGTGAAGATCCAGTCGCTGGTCATATCCAAATACCTGACTACCTTACCTTACCTTACAGTAATAAGGATTTTTAGGCCTCAAGGCCTGTAGTACCCGCTCTCATCGAGCTCATGATTCCTGGCATGTCTCAGTCAGTGTCAGGTATGCTGAACCCGACGTGAGACTTCATGCTAGTGGTGTAGTGATACCGACTCAAAAGCATGGATGCATCAAGCTGTAAGCTAGCTATTTGCTTTGCATTGACTCTTTTGTGTGGGATATTTTTTGAGGGTGTGGGAGATTTTCTTGACTCATGGCACTTGACTCATCTCACTCAGCCCAAGGAAGGCTTCTCCGTGCTGACATGATTCAGTGTTGGAAACTGCTCCATGGCCAATGCTCGATCGCTCCTACTGACTTGTTCACCCTGGCTCCCCAATCTGTGACGAGAGGCCATAGATTGAACGTAAGACATGTCCACGCTCAAACTGACATGCACAAGAGACATTTTGGAGTCCACTGTGGAGAGCCATGGAACTCTCTTCCAGATAGAGTGGTAGCTGATAAAAATATAAATTCATTCACAGCCAAGCTGGCTGACTACAGCGATGCTCTTTATGAGTACCCTCAATAGGCCAAACTGACTATACTTTAATCTGTGTCATTTGATTGTTTTGATTTGCGTAGCCATGTGTTGCACATGTATGTACATTACAATGTATAGGTATAGTATATGTTGCACCATTTTAGGAATACTGAGGTCTTCATGCAGAGGCACATCTCACTCTCAGGTCTCCCGGGTTCGACCTGGTGACCAGTGTGTATGGTGTGCTGGGTTCCTTCCATTCCCTGTGGATGCCATCCTTGCATGCCCAACGAGACAGGGAACCCTAACAGATGAGTTGTACAGATGTGTTGTGTGTCATTATTATGTCATTATTGTCATGTATGTCATTATATTATGTGGGGTACCCAATGTGTCATATCCGTAGAGCAGTGTGCAGATTCTAGACGCTGGATATGTGGGTTACCCAATGTGTCATGTCAGTAGAGCAGTGTGGAGGTTCTAGATGCTGGAGATGTGGGAGACTCAATGTGTCATGTCAGTAGAGCAGTGTGGAGGTTCTAGACGCTGGAGATGTGGGTTACTTAATGTGTCATGTCAGTAGAGCAGTGTGGAGGTTCTAGACGCTGGAGATGTGGGAAACTCAATGTGTCATGTCAGTAGAGCAGTGTGGAGGTTTTAGACGCTGGAGGTGTGGGAGATCAATGTGTCATGTCAGTAGAGCAGTGTGGAGGTTCTAGACGCTGGAGATGTGGATTACCCAATGTGTCATGTCAGTAGAGCAGTGTGGAGGTTCTAGGCGCTGGAGATGTGGGAGACTCAATGTTTCATGTCAGTAGAGCATTGTGGAGGTTCTAGACGCTGGAGATGTGGGTTACCCAATGTGTCATGTCAATAGCGTAGTGTGGAGGTTCTAGATGCTGGGGATGTGGCAGACTCAGTGTGTCATGTCAGTAGAACAGTGTGGTTCTAGACGCTGGAGATGTGGGAGAATCAATGTGTCATGTCAGTAGAGTAGTGTGGAGGTTCTAGATGCTGGAGATGTGGGTTACCCAATGTGTCATGTCAGTAGAGCAGTGTGGAGGTTCTAGACACTGGAGATGTGGGAGACTCAATGTGTCATGTCAGTAGAGCAGTGTGGAGGTTCTAGACGCTGGAGATGTGGGTTACCCAATGTGTCATGTCAGTACACCAGTGTGGAGGTTCTAGACGCCGGAGATGTGGGTTACCCAATGTGTCATGTCAGTAGAGCAGTGTGGAGGTTCTAGACGCTGGAGATGTGGATTACCCAATGTGTCATGTCAGTAGAGCAGTGTGGAGGTTCTAGACGCTGGAGATGTGGGAGACTCAGTGTGACATGTCAGTAGAGTAGTGTGGAGGTTCTAGACGCTGGAGATGTGGGTTACCCAATGTGTCATGTCAGTAGAGCAGTGTGGAGGTTCTAGACACTGGAGATGTGGGTTACCCAATGTATCATGTCAGTAGAGCAGTGTGGAGATTCTAGACGCTGGAGATGTGGGGTACCCAATGTGTCATGTCAGTAGAGCAGTGTGGAGGCTCTAAATGCTGGAGATGTGGGTTACTTAATGTGTCATGTCAGTAGAGCAGTGTGGAGGTTCTAGACGCTGGAGATGTGGGAAACTCAATGTGTCATGTCAGTAGAGCAGTGTGGAGGTTCTAGACGCTGGAGGTGTGGGAGATCAATGTGTCATGTCAGTAGAGCAGTGTGGAGGTTCTAGACGCTGGAGATGTGGGTTACTCAATGTGTCATGTCAGTAGAGCAGTGTGGAGGTTCTAGACACTGGAGATGTGGGTTACCCAATGTATCATGTCAGTAGAGCAGTGTGGAGATTCTAGACGCTGGAGATGTGGATTACCCAATGTGTCATGTCAGTAGAGCAGTGTGGGGATTCTAGACGCTGGAGATGTGGACTACCCAATGTGTCATGTCAGTAGAGCAATGTGGAGGCTCTAGATGCTGGAGATGTGGGTTACCCAATGTGTCATGTCAGTAGAGCAGTGTGGAGGCTCTAGACGCTGCAGATGTGGGTTACCTAATGTGTCATGCCAGTAGAGCAGTGTGGAGGTTCTAGACGCTGGAGATGTGGGTTACCCAATGTGTCATGTCAGTAAAGCAGTGTGGAGGTTCTAGACGCTGGAGTGTGGGTTACCCAATGTATCATGTCAGTAGAGCAGTGTGGAGGTTCTAGACGCTGGAGATACGAGTTACCCAATGTGTCATGCCAGTAGAGCAGTGTGGAGGTTCTAGACGCTGGAGGTGTGGGACACTCAACATGTCATGTCAGTAGAGCAGTGTGGAGGTTCTAGACGCTGGAGATGTGGGAGACTCAATGTGTCATGTCAGTAGAGTAGTGTGGAGGTTCTAGATGCTGGAGATGTGGGTTACCCAATGTGTCATGTCAGTAGAGCAGTGTGGAGGTTCTAGACACTGGAGATGTGGGAGACTCAATGTGTCATGTCAGTAGAGCAGTGTGGAGGTTCTAGACGCTGGAGATGTGGGTTACCCAATGTGTCATGTCAGTACACCAGTGTGGAGGTTCTAGACGCAGGAGATGTGGGTTACCCAATGTGTCATGTCAGTAGAGCAGTGTGGAGGTTCTAGACGCTGGAGATGTGGGTTACCCAATGTGTCATGTCAGTAGAGCAGTGTGGAGGTTCTAGACGCTGGAGATGTGGGACACTCAGTGTGACATGTCAGTAGAGTAGTGTGGAGGTTCTAGACGCTGGAGATGTGGGTTACCCAATGTGTCATGTCAGTAGAGCAGTGTGGAGGTCCTAGACACTGGAGATGTGGGGCACCCAATGTGTCATGTCAGTACACCAGTGTGGAGGTTCTAGACGCTGGAGATGTGGGTTACTTAATGTGTCATGTCAGTAGAGCAGTGTGGAGGTTCTAGACGCTGGAGATTTGGGAAACTCAATGTGTCATGTCAGTAGAGCAGTGTGGAGGTTCTAGACGCTGGAGATGTGGGTTACCCAATGTGTCATGTCTGTAGAGCAGTGTGGAGGTTCTAGACGCTGGAGATGTGGGAGACTCAATGAGTCATATCCGTAGAGCAGTGTGGAGGTTCTAGACGCTGGAGATTTGGGTTACTCAATGTGTCATGTCAGTAGAGCAGTGTGGAGGTTCTAGACACTGGAGATGTGGGTTACCCAATGTATCATGTCAGTAGAGCAGTGTGGAGATTCTAGACGCTGGAGATGTGGGGTACCCAATGTGTCATGTCAGTAGAGCAGTGTGGAGGCTCTAAATGCTGGAGATGTGGGTTACTTAATGTGTCATGTCAGTAGAGCAGTGTGGAGGTTCTAGACGCTGGAGATGTGGGAAACTCAATGTGTCATGTCAGTAGAGCAGTGTGGAGGTTCTAGACGCTGGAGGTGTGGGAGATCAATGTGTCATGTCAGTAGAGCAGTGTGGAGGTTCTAGACGCTGGAGATGTGGGTTACTCAATGTGTCATGTCAGTAGAGCAGTGTGGAGGTTCTAGACACTGGAGATGTGGGTTACCCAATGTATCATGTCAGTAGAGCAGTGTGGAGATTCTAGACGCTGGAGATGTGGATTACCCAATGTGTCATGTCAGTAGAGCAGTGTGGGGATTCTAGACGCTGGAGATGTGGACTACCCAATGTGTCATGTCAGTAGAGCAATGTGGAGGCTCTAGATGCTGGAGATGTGGGTTACCCAATGTGTCATGTCAGTAGAGCAGTGTGGAGGCTCTAGACGCTGCAGATGTGGGTTACCTAATGTGTCATGCCAGTAGAGCAGTGTGGAGGTTCTAGACGCTGGAGATGTGGGTTACCCAATGTGTCATGTCAGTAAAGCAGTGTGGAGGTTCTAGACGCTGGAGTGTGGGTTACCCAATGTGTCATGTCAGTAGAGCAGTGTGGAGGTTCTAGACGCTGGAGATACGAGTTACCCAATGTGTCATGCCAGTAGAGCAGTGTGGAGGTTCTAGACGCTGGAGGTGTGGGACACTCAACATGTCATGTCAGTAGAGCAGTGTGGAGGTTCTAGACGCTGGAGATGTGGGACTCTCAATGTGTCATGTCAGTAGAGCAGTGTGCAGGTTCTAGACGCTGGAGATGTGGGAGACTCAATGTGTCATGTCAGTAGAGTAGTGTGGAGGTTCTAGACGCTGGAGATGTGGGAGACTCAATGTGTCAGTCAGTAGAGCAGTGTGGAGGTTCTAGACGCTGGAGATGTGGGTTACCCAATGTGTCATGTGAGTAGAGCAGTGTGGAGGCTCTATACGCTGGAGATGTGGGAGACTCAATGTGTCATATCCGTAGAGCAGTGTGGAGATTCTAGACGCTGTAGATGTGGGAGACTCAATGTGTCAGTCAGTAGAGCAGTGTGGAGGTTCTAGACGCTGGAGATGTGGGTTACCCAATGTGTCATGTCATTAGAACAGTGTGGAGGCTCTAGACGCTGGAGATGTGGGAGACTCAATGTGTCATATCCGTAGAACAGTGTGGAGATTCTAGACGCTGGAGATGTGGGAGACTCAATGTGTCATGGCAGTAGAGCAGTGTGGAGGTTTTAGACGCTGGAGATGTGGGAGACTCAATGTGTCATGTCAGTAGAGCAGTGTGGAGGTTCTAGACGTTGGAGATGTGGGTTACCCAATGTGTCATGTCAGTAGAGCAGTGTGGAGATTCTAGACGCTGGAGATGTGGGTTACCCAATGTGTCATGTCAGTAGAGTAGTGTGGAGGTTCTAGACGCTGGAGATGTGGGAGACTCAGTGTGACATGTCAGTAGAGCAGTGTGGAGGTTCTAGACGCTGGAGATGTGGGAGACTCAATGTGTCATGTCAGTAGAGCAGTGTGGAAGTTCTAGACGCTGGAGATGTGGGTTACCCAATGTGTCATGTCAGTAGAGCAGTGTGGAGGTTCTAGATCCTGGAGATGTGGGTTACCCAATGTGTCATGTCAGTAGAGCAGTGTGGAGGTTCTAGATGCTGGAGATGTGGGTTACCCAATGTGTCATGTCAGTAGAGCAGTGTGGAGGTTCTAGACGCTGGAGATGTGGGAGACTCAGTGTGACATGTCAGTAGAGCAGTGTGGAGGTTCTAGGCGCTGGAGATGTGGATTACCCAATGTGTCATGTCAGTAGAGCAGTGTGGAGATTCTAGATGCTGGAGATGTGGGTTACTCAATGTGTCATGTCAGTAGAGCAGTGTGGAGGTTCTAGACGCTGGATATGTGGGATACTCAATGTGTCTTGTCAGTAGAGCAGTGTGGAGGCTCTAGACGCTGGAGATGTGGGTTACCCAATGTGTCATGTCAGTAGAGCAGTGTGGAGGTTCTAGACGCTGGGGGTGTGGGAGACTCACTGTGTCATGATCAGTACAGCAACATCAGTGTGGAGGTTTTAGACGCTGGAGATGTTGGAGGCTCAATGTGTCACATCCGTAGAGCAGTGTGGAGGTTCTAGACGCTGGACATGTGGGAGACTCACTGTGTCATGTCAGTAGAGCAGTGTGGAGGCTCTAGACGCTGGGGGTGTTGGAGACTCACTGTGTCATGTCAGTAGAGCAGTGTGGAGGCTCTAGACGCTGGAGATGTGGGTTACCCAATGTGTCATGTCAGTAGAGCAGTGTGGAGGTTCTAGACGCTGGAGATGTGGGTTACCCAATGTGTCATGTCAGTAGAGCAGTGTGGAGGTTCTAGACGCTGGAGAAGTAATAGCTCTCAAATACTACGACATGATGTCTCGTGCGCAGACGTTAGCGGCGGTGAGCGTTAACAAGAACGTTATAACTTTGTTTGACACTGAACGGTTATTGATATATCACTCTTTCATGAACCTTGCGATTCTTGAGATGTGGACCAATACGGAAAACTCCAACCGACTTAGGTATATGAGTTGTGTTTGGCATGTGTCTTTTCAAGTGCGTGCTGCGTTGCCATTATCAGTACCAATGCCTCTTAACACTCGCCATACGGGAGCTTTTCACCTTCGCCCTACGGGGGGTGGGGGGGGGGCTGACAGTCTCCCCTGCTAACTTCCAAACCAAGCAACTTAGAGCAATGCGGTAAGAACCAGCATGTTGCCTGTCATGAGAGGAATCTAACAGTGTTCGACTTTTAGGTTTCAGGTCAACGGGTGACCTTTCAGGTCATGTGAATAACCTCGGCTCGACCAAGTCCAGAACAGCAATTTTGCTCTGTCAGAAAACCTGGCCTGGATAGTACCGCTGGTCCGCTGCAGACCAGCCGAGGCCCTTATCAGGCCGACCGAGTACCAGTGAGATCGACCAAGGGCCCTCTTAAGCCTAGCAAGGACCCCTCAAACCGGTCATGGACCTTCTCAGGTAGACAAATTATCATCTTTGAAAACGCCGATGAACCAGCTTGACTGACTTAGGACTAGAGATGCAAAATGTCTCCAAAACAGGAACCGGCAACGCCACCGCCACCGCTTATAAATGAGTTGGCACCGGCATCAAGCCAGGCCACATGTGGCAGCACCCGCGATGCCCGGCAGCCAGCAATATGCATGTTCATTGTTTATTGTTCATTTATCAAGGGCTTGTCCATAAGTGGCTATTACGGCCCAGTCAATACATGCAGGTAATCACAACACACACACACACACACACACACACACACACACACACACACACACACACACACACACACACACACACACACACACACACACACACACACACACACACACACACACACACACACACACACACACACACACACACACACACACACACACACACACACACACACACACACACACACACACACACACACACACACACACACACACACACACACACACACACACACACACACACACACACACACACACACACACACACACACACACACACACACACACACACACACACACACACACACACACACACACACACACACACACACACACACACACACACACACACACACACACACACACACACACACACACACACACACACACACACACACACACACACACACACACACACACACACACACACACACACACACACACACACACACACGCACACACGCACACACGCACGCACGCACGCACGCACGCACGCACGCACGCACGCACGCACGCACGCACGCACGCACGCACGCACGCACGCACGCACGCACGCACGCACGCACGCACGCACGCACGCACGCACGCACGCACGCACGCACCCAGACACCCAGACACCCAGACACCCAGACACCCAGACACCCAGACACCCAGACACCCAGACACCCAGACACCCAGACACCCAGACACCCAGACACACAGACACCCAGACACCCAGACACACAGACACACAGACACACAGACACACGAAATATGAAATATACACGGCACATTGTAGGTCATTTCGAAAAGTGCTGTCGCAATTGCAGCCAGGACGCAGAGTCCGTCACATGCCGCGGGACGGCGGCTCTTCCCTATCCCGCGCCGTGCCGGGGCGGGGATATGGGCGGGGGGTTTAGACACCCCCCTCAGGTTTTTCGAGGATAGCGAAAAAACGGCGGCGCGCAGCGCCGCCGTTTTTTGACACAGCTGTTCGGGCATTAATTGCGCACATTATGTTAAAAAAAATACATCGAGTCATCTCAGGTCAGGTCACCAGACCAGGTCACGTGACCCCACCTCCAAAAAAACTTGTGGTCGTACCACAGTCACAGTTTTTAGATGATCGGTTTTATACTTACAGAATTTTATAAGGTCATATGTATCTACAATTTGTTTATCTTATTTTTTTTTATATCAGCGACCTAAGGTCGGGTCAATTTCGTGACCTCCCCATTATAAGTCAATGGGGAAATATTAAAATGCTTCCTATTCCAAAGATACGCAAGATATCAGTCTAATTCCTTCTGGATCATGTTATTAGAGGCCATTCTTGATGACCTAGGTGCTATTTTTGTTCACTGACCCCTACAGGGTCAGCCGAGGTCATCCGAGGTCACCAACAGTTGTATGTCAATAACTCTCGACATAATGACGATAGAGAAGTCAAACCGACACCAATGTGTTTGTCTCGTCGAGGTACATCTTCCCATATGCAACATGACCTACTTGGGTCACCACATGACCTTGACCTTAGGTCAAATTGTTAAGTTGACTTAACAAGGTCACCATATATATCATTCAAAGCGCCTTGACTAGATAAACTTAATGGCGTAAAGAGTTTTCCGTTATCTTTATTAAGTAAAAAGTTAATAGCAAAAATGATTTAGCAAAAAAAATGATTTTTTTTTCTTTTTGGCCTCTGGAGCCTCAAATATTGACCTGAGATCAAATCTGAGGACACCTTAGCGATTACAAATTGCACTGGCTGGCGTTTGCTTTTTTCCGTTTCTTTCTAACTATCATCGTTTCTGAGATATATGGGAATTTCTGGAGCAATGTCCTAAAACAGGAAAATTTGACCTTTGATGACCTCTGGTGACCTCAATATTGGCTTTAGGAAAAAAATAACTTAAGTATTTTCGAATGTGCTTCTCGAGAGCTTTCGAACACGCTTTTCTGCGTCTTTCTAGCCCTTTTAGTTTTCGAGTTGGAGGGGGGTGTCTAAACACCCCCCCCCCCCGGCACGGCGAAGTTGGCGCCGAGCACCGGCACGGCGAGGGCTATAGGGGAAGAGCCGCCGTGCAATAGCCAGGCGGAAAGGGGCATCGTCTTGACTTCATTGTACATTAAACAGTATTTTAACCCCCGAACTTGTGCTGAGCCCGGCATGAGAACGGCAAGTCTGTGTTTAGACGGCTTCAGTCACGCCGGGCCTGAATTTGGGCCCGGCGCCGGCTCCGTGGTCCTGAAATTTGCATCCCTACTTAGGACCCTCTCATGCATGCATAGAGCCCTTTCAGACACACGGAGGGCCCACTCTGATCGCAAGAGGGCATTCTCAGACCGGGAAATGACCCTCTCAGATCGATTAGAGCCTTCGCAGCCTGGCAAGGCTATTCATAACAGCAGATGTCACGCCTGGAAGGGTCCTTTGACACTAGAAATGGGAGAATAGGTGGTATTCGGGTCGCAACTTTAAGCATTTCTAAAACAGTTCTTTCAACAGATGAGACATAACTGTGATGTCAAAGGTCTTGTCTATTCATATCGTTTCAGTTAAATTGAGTCAAATATTTTCCCAAGAAATTGTTTTATGGAACCATGCACGCCTTCCAATAAGAGTAATTTTCTGCTTATCTAACGCACATAAAAACGACGTGAAAATGGCTACTACTATCGAATTCTACGTGTAAAATAACCCATAAACCATGTGTCTCATGACTTTCGTAGACCTTTTGCTATTAGTGACCTTTTGTGACCTAACCTTGACCTTGGCCTTTGCTTAAATTTATTTTTCGCTTAGGCGGTATATTTATTATACCTCTGAGAGCACTGTGTGCGATAATAGTCGCAATCTAAGGCTTTGAATAGAAAGTATGGTCCAACAACTCAAATGCTTCGATTTTGACCTTTGACCTGACCGTGACCTGACCTGTGACCCTATTTGGAAAATGTAGCTAATGCTTGAGATGCGTCTCATTGAGAGCTTTCGATTGCCGTCTTGCGAGTGTCGCTGTGGTTATTGGTTCGAAAGATAACGAGGGGTCAGAATCTATTCGACTGAATATACCAGCGGGGCGCGTGTTAATAATGTAGGCATCTACAGGTAGGGGAAGATCTGTGCAACATTTGGGCCACGCGAAGTTTTTTAATATAATTACACGGTTTCCGTGAATCCTGTTTAGCCTGACATGCGAGATGTCAGGCTAAATTTGTCAGCCTAAATTTTGATCGCGGTCGTGTGTTCATGTCAGCCTATCCTGGAAAAATCACTATGGGTGACCTTGAGCGGAAAACGCAACCGTAACCGCCCGTAGCCGCGGTTAACCGCGGTCAACCGCGGTTTAACCACCCGACTGTACACCTCTATATTTTACGTCAATTTACGTAAAATAGTCATACAATCGAAGTTTAGATGATTGTAAATATATTACAACATTAGGACTTATGGCGGTGTTTTTATTTAGGTGCAATTATTATAGCTTTGTAGATGTGCGGGACAAAATTCACAGTTTGTGGCCGAGACTAAGTCGAGGCCTCATACTGTGAATTTTGGAGCGCGAGTCCTCAAAGCGATGGAGTGTGCAGCTGCAGCACGCGATATATACAAATAAAGTTTGGCAATTTGCATTCAAGTCTGGCTTAGTCACGTGATCTATAGTCCAAAAACTGCAGGTCACGTGACCTACAGTCCACAAACCCTCCAGTTTGTGGACTCCCGCCCACCAATAAATCTGTTTTAAGCTTTTTCACCAAAGCACGTGAGTCAATGGTGAACAAACTTCAGCTCTACACTAACTTGTTGGCACCGTGCCTATATATGGCGAAGTTCTAGATCACGATATTCTGGTACAACACACCCAAAGTAAAACAAGTTAGAAGGACCATTACACTCTTGATTGTTACTGAGTGCTGCCATCTGCAAAGTTATACAAGCCTAGTTTTTTTTCAGCAATTCCATGAAGGTTCTTATTCGTACATCATAACACTCTTCAGCGTATAAGACATTCCAGTTCAGCAGCAGTTAAACTCATAATACCAATGCAGCTTGAAATCGCTTCTTTTTCGGATTATTGCTCTGGGATGAATATGATGTAACAATGCCCAGTCCATATATTTCAACTGATCAGTCTTGTTCACTGGACAAAATACACATTATGATATATACATACACTCACATTTCTCTCATAATAAGAAATGTGAGTGTATGTATATATTATAATGTGTGTTGTGTCCAGTGAACAAGACTGATCAGTTGAAATATATGGACAGGGCATTGTTACATCATATTCATCCCAGAGCAAAAATCCGAAAAAGAAGCGATTTCACCTATTTCACTTTTTTTACCTTGGAAAAATGACATTAAAAGAACACACCAATGCAGCTTAACAAAGATCTTCTAAGAACAGGTTTTCCTGTGACCGACTTTGAAAAAATGGACTCTAAAACCTTCGAGCCGCGAAAATGCTCGCGAGGTGCAGTGAGGGTCAGCGTTGCGCAAAAAAAACGTATCGCAGACTAGAGAGGTCACGTGTCTGCAACGCTGCCATTGGTGACCGCCTCGGGTGCACTGACCTCAGGTCAAGCCTCAAGGGCACGGGAAAGAGGACCCTGACACCCCAGCATCCGGTCGCGACTCGAGATAAATGATGGCCATCCATTGCCTTTTGCAATCATGCTGTGGGAACTGCTCTGTATTCCGGCGGCACGGCGAGGCATGATGGCCGAGTCGGGAATGTGAGGAGCCTTCCAGTCATCCCCCGGGATGTGTTCACGCATCAGATAATGCGCCATGCATCGAATAGCTGCTCTGTCGGAGAATGTGTACGATGTTACTTCAAAGACCAGGATGAAGAGCACCATAGCCATTTATTAGCCAGTCTTCTGGGAACCAATGCAACCAAAATAGTTGCGGTGACTTAACAGGGGTGTTAAAAAGTGCTAAATCACTACATAAAGGTGACGCCAAAATATGCCCTCTAAGAAATTGCCTTGGTCCAAAAATATCCGATTTTGACCAAATGTTTTTGCTGTGTGGTCATCAATTATGTAACGAGTAGTGCATCACTACACATATGTTTTAAATTGGCTGCCAAGTTTCTTTTTCTATCATTGCTAGTTGTCAACCCCGGTACCACCAGGCAGCAACCTTGGGCCGAGATCTACTAGGCCCATTTGTATCAGATCGTCCTCATTACTTGGCAAAAAAATGTGTACTGAAATGTCTCTTAGGTATGTGGTCAGCCACCTTCGCCGACGGAGCCACTTCCATTGCTATACCATATAGGGGCCGCCGCTCGACCGCTAGAATTTTAACACCGGACCACATGAATCGTAAGATTTGGCAATACACCTCGCGCTGGCCCTTGATAAATTGTCTTGGTGCATAGCGTTTTAGGCTGTAACATCTCAAGACTTCTGGTGATAATGACATTGGTTACCATGACAACGGGCTGGCATATGTTGTTTGCTCGTTGGCGGTGCAGTGCAAAGTAGTGCGATTTGGTACGCAGTGTTCGAGTTGCCGTGCACAGGACAGGACAGGGATTGGAATTTCCAAGATAACTTGTACTGCAACAGTCCCGTGTTGGTGTCGGCTTTATTTATTTATTTACTTATCTTGTGTTATAATGCAGCTCTTCATTGATGTGCTCTCCAGTGAAAAAGACATGCGAGTAATGACGTGTCAGTGTTAGCGTTGGCTCATTTGTGTGTTATACCAGTGCCGGCGGAACGGTTCTGGGCAAGGGGGGAGGGGCAGTTCGATTTCACTCCTCGAATTTTACTCCTCAGTCCAAAAAAAATGTGGTTGACCGGCAGGGGGGGGATGAGGGTCGGGTCGTCAGCATCATCGCATTTTATCTAGTGTAAATTGATGTTTACTCAGCAGGGAGGGGGCATAGCCCCCGTGTCCCCCACACCCCCCAGTGGCGTCGCCGAGCACTTTTGAGTGTGTGTGGGGTGGGGGGTTGGCTGAAATGACAAAAAAATGTACCACAATTTTTCGCGTGTATTTAAGCCTTTGCAGCATTTGTTTTATGTGGATTTTCATGTTATATAGTAGGTACTTGTTATTTAGCGCCGTCAAGCGGCGCGATTTTTTTACGGGTTTTCCTGATAAAACTCAGCAATATTGGCGGTGGGCCATGTATAGGATAAGAAGTTAAAAATGCTATAAATTCAATTCAGCGTTACGAGGAACCGAATACGATGACGATGGCTTCGTTATGATGATGGCCACCGATATGACGCCGTGAAGCGGCGTGAAAATTATAATTTTAGGTCGTGGAAAACGAAATTTGTATATTGGAACCAGACCGTAAGTGGAGCCAAGCCTCAGGTACCTCCTTTTCCTGGTTGCACGTATGATGAATTTTTTTTTGAAATGAAGATAGTTTTGCATATACATTAGCCTCGGATAGTAAATCACGATGACCGGTGCCCGTCAGCGCCCAATAGTACATATGATAATAACAACTGTATACATATGTATACAGCAAGTGACATACATGTAAAGTAAATAATCAATAATGTATGTTAGACAGTATAAAGTCTCATATTAATGACAAGGAAACTCACAGGGATCCAAAAAGTAATTTACCGGTGACGTTATCGGGTGAATTTATTGAACAGCTTATAGGCATTGGGATGACAACGGCCTGCAAGCTAATCACACAGTCTGATGGTAACGACACCCTTGCTTGTGGTGGCACTACCATCATAATCTTGAGATATCACTTGGTAAACCTCAAACGACCAAAACAATCTCTCATATTTCGCAAGGGGCCGGACAATTTCGTGAGGTATTTCCCAAGGCAGACGGGGGCCGCTCTTAAAATGCTGGCCGGCGGTTCGCGGCCCCTATGTTAAAGCAATGGAAGTGGCCCGCCCACGCCACGATCGGCGATCGCGGCCCAGAAAGTTAGAGACATTTCAGGACACGTATTTTTGGCGATAATGATATCTATCCGATGCAAATATATCGGCCGAAGGTTGGGGGTGGTGGTATTTGGGGTTTACAACTAGCAATAATAAAGAAAGAATCATGGCAGCTAATTTGAAATGTATGTGTAGTTGTGCATTACACTTTACATAATTGATGACCACAGAGCAAAGTAGATTGTTAAATTGGGACATTTTCGGCCCCGGAGCAAGTTCTTGTAGGGAATATTTTGGTGCCCACTATATATAGTAAGTTCGCACTTTTTAACACTCCTGGCTAGCTATGCATAGGACATATGTGGGAGATGGGTTGGTTGGGCGGGCATGGGCGTCGCCACCACTACGGACAGTACGGACAGTGTCCGTACAAGTTGGCGAACCTCCAAAAACATGTCCGTACAAGTTTGCGGAACCATTTGAAGGTGCGGAAATAGAGATATCGATACGTGAAATGTTTATATTATAATTATCTTCAGATGGACTATTTGTGACAAATCGTGACGAATTACCTCTATCAGAGGCGTACACAAGGGAAGGGGGCAAACGGGCAATTGCCTCCACCCCCTGAAGGTCTGTACGTGCCCCCTTTGGTAAAAAAATGAATGTTTTTTTTTCAGAGAAAAATTGTGAAAATATGTCCTTTTAAAAATATAGTGGTCCAAATCCGGTGCGTTTTTTTGGCGGGGTACTTTATGCCCCCCTGATCAAAAATTTCCCCTTCCTGGAGCGAATCCTGGGTACGCTACTGATCTCTATTCATGGAACTGATTGCTCAACAGAAGAAGAAGAAAAAAATGGTGTCCCCTCCTCAACTTGAACGCACAAATGGCCAGTTGGAATTAAATGTTAACGTTGTTCTTCTGGTGTTCGGAATAGGAGTAGGTATGTGCGAACATGGCAAGAGGCGTTTACATTTTGCCCATGTCATTGCTAAAACGTTTAGCCGTTTAGTGAGCGATGCTCGATGTGAAAGCGGGTACTGAAAGTTTGGGGACGATATTGGCGGCAGTTTACGAGATATTGCGAAATACGCAAGGGACCAGGGAGCAGACATGTGCCATGGCCAAAAAATAGAACCAAGATCCACAAGATCCAACGACAAACTGATTTTCCAGGATCCAGGATCCACAGGATTCCACGACAATTTGTATTCCAGGATCCAAGATCTATAGAATCCCACGACAAATAATTTTCCAGGATCCAAGATCCACAAGATCCCACGACAAAATGATCCTGCAGGATCCAGATTCCAACAAGGTCCCATATATTGGATCCTAGGTATTCTGGATCCCGGATCTTCTTCGGGATCTTGGCACATGTATGATTACCATATGTAAATCTAACACCCTTGACATTGAGTGTGGGAGTTTTAAAGCATGAAATACATGCATTCTTATATTGAAGCACCACAAACAGTGAAATATGCTTAAGTTTTGAAACAGGTGGGAACGAGAGCCCTATCAGTTATTAATTCTGGTTGGAACGGTTTTGGGTCTGGCTGAATGAGCTGGAACGGGATGGGGGCTGAAAATGTGTCCCGTAAAGGGCTCTAGCCATGACCGAAAAATAGGATCCAAGATCCACAATATCCCACGAAAAATATTCTTCAGCATCCACAGGATCCCACGACAAATGATCCTGCAGGATCCAGGATCCAACAAGATCCCAGATCTTGAATCCTATGAATCCTGGATCCGGGATTTTTTTATCTTGGCACATGTCTGCTAGGGAGCAAAACAAAATACTCTCGTGTTAGTCACTAGTCCAGTAACATACATGGTCAGGCCGTAACTTTAATGAACTGTATTTGGCTTCAGTATCTGAACTGTATCTGACAACGCCGATGCACGCGCATTTTATTTTACATGTATCCAAGCACAGTGTATTAGGCCTAACCCGCGACCGCCATGCTGGGGAAGGGAGGCGTTTGGATGTGCCTCCTCAAATTTTAGGAAATGCAAGGAACAAATGGAAGAGACGTGCTAGCTAGAGACATGTGACTGATACCACAGTGTTTATCTCGTCGAGATGCGTCTCCCAATATGCAACATGACCAACCTGGGTCACCAAATGACCTTGACCTGATGTCATATTTTGAACTTGACCAGATCCGGTCACCATGAGCATGGTTTCGATCGTCTTGACGAGGCAAACACGATGGCGTTAACATTATTGTCCTATCTTGATTAGGTAAAAAGTTATGCACGAACAACTTTTGGGAAGAAAATTTCAACATGACCTTTGGTTACCTTTGGAGCCTAAACTATTGACTTTATATAAATTTGAGGACATTTATGCGATAGAACTTCCCTAGAGCTTTCGATTAAGTGTCTCCGTTTGTTCCAAGCTATCATAGTTACCGAGATATTTGGGGTGTTTCTGGAGCGAAGTCCTAAACTTGGAACATTTGCATTTGATGACCTCTGGTGACCTCAATATTGACCTGTACGAAAATGTCACAGGCGTATGACTAGGAACAAGGGGCCGGAAGGCCATGGCCGCCCCACTTTTCGGCTATTTTTTGCTACAAATATTTTGCTAAATTATCCAGATTACCCCAAAACACATATTTTTTTTCGAAAGCAATATATTTCGATAACATAGACACGTATTTTTAGTATATATTGCGAAAGTGGCGCAAAATTCGAGAATGGCGCATGTTGTTATGATATGGTGTGCTTCGGGGAGCAATATGGCACAGTGGTAAGACATTTGCTTTCTGTGCCGGGGACCGGGATTCAAATCACCCGGCGGGCCTCTGAAAAAAATCGTCCTCGCCCGGGGCCCCCATATCCTCGGAACAGGGTGAGGGTTCCAGTTAGCCGTTTGGGGCAGGAGGATATGGTGTTTGGTCCACTTCATTATGTGCTTCGAAAGAAGAATAGAAGTGAGCTGTAAAAAGCTAGGAACCTGGTTGAAATAATTATGCATGCAATTAGTAACCACAAATATAATTCTTATCTCAGCATTGGTTACACCACTAGGATAATATTGTCAGTGGCGAATGGTTCGCTCGGTGGTTCAGTAATGCTGCTTTTATCACATGCTTACATATGAAGCTTCTCGACACAGCGCTACGTTTTGTTGACACAACGCTGAATGACAGGACACAAGATCTAATATATTATATTCAGCAGGAGAGTCCTTACAATCAGAGTATGCAGTAAGTGATATCTCGACATGGCCTTCAAAACTGTTATCATAGCGCTAAAAATCCCATTATGAAAGTGACTAGTTTTCTTTAAACACCGTATTGACACCCCTGCAAAAGATCACAACCTACCCCCCCCCCCCCCCCCCCCCCCCCCCGCTCCCGCTCGAAAGTTTATTTTCCCACTCAAGGGCTGTTATATTTGATACATTTCCAATGCACATACAAAACACTTCAGCACATGTTTACAACCACTCCGGAGCACACATACACACAGTCGCAAGACTGCTGTTGGAAAGAACTCTCCAATTTCTCTCCCCGCGCTCGCTCGAAAGGTTTGATGTCATGGTGTGTCCGTACAAGTTTTGAAACCGTGGCGACGCCACACACGCATCGCGAAAGGTTCCTTTGGAATTCGTTATAATGATCTTTTTTAACGTAACTTTCCTCCCAAACCTCCACTCCCCTCTGCGCCGCTCTTATTAGAGCGGAGTAGTTGAACCCACCGCCCCCCCCCCCCCTGCCCCCTGATCACAGATCCCGGCACTGCGCAGCTCTTTTTAGAGCCGCGCAACGCCCATCCCTCCACCCGATTATTATTATTATTATTATTATTATTTTTTTTTTTTTTTTTTTGGGGGGGGGGGGGGGGGTTGGGAGGGGAGTAAGCACAAATATAATGCTTATCTCAGCATTGGTTACACCACTAGGATAATATTGTCAGTGGCGAAGGGTTCGCTCGGTGGTTCGCTCGCCCACCCCGTAGCCCAGCCTATAGCTATATGCCGCCGCGGGTGGGGAGGAGAACCACTCCCCTCCGGGGCGGGGAACCAAATGACTTGCGCCAGTAGCCAGACTCGAACCCGGAACCCTTGGATTCCGGGTCAGACGCTCTACCAACTGAGCCACCCGGCCCCCTCTCATCTGTCTTATTCTTCTACGGTTTAATCGTCCCCTGCCTCAACACTCCTCACTTGACATTCAGTTTCCCGCCAAAACACAAACAGCGCTCCACCGGGTGGGTCCGCCAACAAAAACCACACATTTCTATACTTATTTTCCACCAAAAACACACATTCCCGCCCAAAACACACACTTCCCGACCATCCGCACGTTCCGGTCACAGCGTTTTTTAGCTGATGGCCGGTTCACTCTAAGCCCGAACCGAACCCGAACCAAAGATGGCCACCGCTTCCGTTCGCCCACGCGAACCCCGCACCCACCCGCCCGACCGCGAGGCCGGCCAGCAGCCGTCCACACCGGCTAACATTCCGGAGGGCAGCAGCTTCGTGCTGCTGAAACTCCGGAATGAGCAACCATTCGGGGGCCTCAGCCCCTTCCGTATCAGGCGGGCTCTGTCCCACCTGATCGGAGACGTGGAGTTCGCCAACCCGATACGGTCTGGCGCACTCCTCGTCAAGGTTAAGGATCGTATGCAGGCTTTCAAACTGCTCGATCAGCAAACCTTCCTGGACCTACCAATCACCGCAACGGCAGCGGACCGCATGAATACAGTTCAGGCGGTCCTGTACGCCCCCGGCCTCTACATGCTTGAAGAGGATGAGCTCCTCTACGAGCTGAGTCCGCAGGGAGTCACCGAGGTAACGCGGTTTAGACCGAACGCCAACGGAAAGCAGAGTCCCCTGATCAAGCTGCGCTTCAGGGGGCTGATCTGCCCCCTTCCATAGTCGCAGGCTATTAAGTCCTTGCCATCAAACCCTGGATCTCAAACCCCAGGCAGTGTCGCCCGCCCGCTTCGGGCACACCGAGCACACCTGCCACGCGAAAGAGCCCCCGGTGCCTCAACTGCGCCGGATGGCACCTGGCAACGGAGTGCACCGCAGCCGAAGAGGACTACCGGTGCCCCAACTGCAGAGCAGGCCATGGAGCCTGGAGCCGAGACTGCCCAGTCTGGCAGCAGCAGCTCGAAAGGATCGAGGACCACAAGCGGGCAGCTCAGGCTACCGCTCAGCCAAGCGGAGCACAGCCCGGGCTAGCTGGCCAGCGGTCACCTACGCCCAGGTGCTGCAAGCTGGGTCACCCTCCCCCACTAGGGGAGCGCGTCACGGTCCCCAGAAGGGACGGCCCTACTACGACCCCACCAGCCCGGCCGCCGCCAGGGACCCAACTCCGACACCACCCTCCCAGCCGGAGCACCCCGAGCGCTCCGTTCAGGAGCCATCCCCCGCACCCTCCACCGACGATGATGACAACATGATGCTGGCTGTTGCTCGCAAAGTCTCCCAGCCCCCCACCCAAGGTCCCGTGACCTTGGCGGAGTCCACCGCTGGACAGACACGAGGTGCGGCTCCACCACCGCTGCGCGAGCAGAATCCCCCCCAAGACGGACGAGCCCAACTTCAGACCGGAAAATGGCTATAGGCCGGTCCAGGGAAAAAAAACTACCGCCACCGCTGCGCGCGCAGTTACCCAACGAGACCGGTCCGCCCTCCCAACGCGGCCAAGCCACCGTCCTCCCCAGAATCCTCCCTATCCTCAGACCCCCCTCAAAGTCCTCCATCGCCAGCCAGCCACGGGTACGGCTCGGAGCTGTACCACAGCAATGATGACGTGTCGGACGGAAGCTCCGCCGGAAGCTCCGCCGACACGCCGTCCGCGGCCGGGCAGCATGGCAAACGCAACCCACCGACCCAAATCCCACAACCATCCCCAGCTCTCGGCAAACACCGTCGCACCAGGGCCGCAGTGAGGCGCGTTCTGGACAGTGAACAATAATTATGGCTTCCTCCCATTCTGAATTTGTCCTCCAGTGGAACACGGAGTGGAACTGGTGTCTAGTGTCTTACTGGGGGAAATTCAAACATTATATATTTAATAACAATTCGTTAGCAGCCGCCGTTCAGGAAACCCACTTTATTGACGCCGACTTTATTAAATACACCTTCAAAATCCCAGGTTACAGTATATATACACATAACGTAAATACAAAGCCACGCCGAGGCGGCTCGGCCTTGGTCATCTCAAATAACCTTTTGCATCACCAAATAGACCTTCAAACAACCCTAGACGCAGTCGGCGTCACTATTAAGATCGCTCAGCTAGAAATTACTTTAATCTCTATTTATTTTCGTCCCAGTGAGGACTTAGACATTTATTCTTTTTTCCCAGCTTATTACAAATATTAACACCCGTGTTTGATTATGGGCGATTTCAACGCGCATAGTCAGCTTGGGGATGGCTTGGGGATGCCGCTCTAATTCTCGAAGAGGCCAAATTATGCTGGACCTACTGGACCGGCATAATTTGGTCTTCCTCAACGACGAATCACCCACACACATACACCACTCAGGAGGCGAGGTGACGTACAGCGCCATTTACCTCGCCTTCACCACACCACGCATCGCGACACTTTTCACATTTAATGTACAATCTGACCCTCTTTTTAGCGATCATTTCCCAATTCACTTAGAATTACAAGTTCCTTCAGGACAAACAAATTTGTACTCCCTGCCTAGATGGAACCTTCGCAAAGCAGACTGGTCCTCCTTTCGAAAACACATTGACACTAATCCCCCCTTAAACTCCG
The DNA here is from genome assembly GCA_036785665.1 of Chirona hameri. Classification (NCBI taxonomy): domain Eukaryota; kingdom Metazoa; phylum Arthropoda; class Thecostraca; order Balanomorpha; family Balanidae; genus Chirona; species Chirona hameri. The sequence goes on along the minus strand of JAXIVJ010006032.1, from coordinate 27,182 downwards.
AGACCGACATTAACACTTTCTTAAACACTATTCTCGCATCAGCTCACTAACACATCCCACACGCACGCACGCACGCACGCACGCACGCACGCACGCACGCACGCACGCACGCACGCACGCACGCACGCACGCACGCACGCACGCACGCACGCACGCACGCACGCAAGCACGTATGCACGTACGCACGCACGCACGCACGCACGCACGCACGCACGCACGCACGCACGCACGCACGCACGCACGCACGCACGCACGCACGCACGCACGCACGCACGCACGCACGCACGCACACACGCACACACGCACACACACACACACACACACACACACACACACACACACACACACACCACCACCACCACCACCACCACCACCACCACCACCCGCGACAGCGTACTGCCCCGTGGTGGAACACAGAATGCCAGAGAGCTGTCCCCCTCCGGAAAAGAGCATTTAGGAAATTTCAAGCGCATATTACCGCAGATAACGGAAACGAAGTACGGAGAGCCCGCTCTCAGGCAAAAGCAATCATTAACAAAGCAAAAAAAGAATCTTGGCAGGAATTTTCATCTACCTTTAACCGATTTACCTCCCTTTCAAAAATTTGGACATTAATTAGAACATTTTCAAATAAAAGACCACCGTCAAACAAAATTCCACACTTACACATACACAACATATCGTACACAATCCCTTTAGAGGTGGCAACACAATTCGCTCAACACTGCGCTAACATATCATCAACACAACAATGTACACCAACCTTCACTAACCAACTTAACGATCAATTTCAATCTCTTAACTTTGACTCTGATAACGTAGAAATATATAACTCTCTTTTCACCAAATCAGATTTAACATACGCTATTAGTAAATGTGGTAAAACTTCTGTAGGACCAGACCGAATTGACTACTCCTTCTTTAAAAAACGTAACTGAGACTGGTCTCACTAACTTATTAACAGCCTTTAATACCATGTGGTTTGAAGGCCACTTTCCTGAATCCTGGCATAGTAGTACGCTAATTCCTATATTAAAACCTCGCAAACCTAAATCTTCTCCCGCTAGCTATCGCCCTATTTCTTCAACTAGTTGCGCATGTAAACTATTCGAACGCATGGTTAACACGCGCCCTGGAGGGGGGGGGGGGCGAAATCCGCCCACCCCTCCGGTTTTTCGAGGATAGCGCAAAAACGGGTGCGTGCAGCGCCGCCATTTTTTGTATACCTGTTTAGAAATGAACTTCCCGCATTATGTAAAATTCTTGGCCTCAGGTCATCTCAGGTCAGGTCACCAGACCAGGTCACGTGATGACCTCAACTCCAAAACGTTTGCAGTAGTACCACAGCCACAGTTTTACGCCGATCGGTTTAAATCTTGCAGGACTTCATAAGGTCATAGATACCAACAATTTGATGATCTTTGATTTCTAATATCGGTGACCTAAGGTCAGGTCAATTTTGTGACCGCCAACACGGTTTTATCAATAACTATCGACATAATGAAGATAGAGAAGAGAAAACGGTACCAATATGTTTGTCTCGTCGAGACACGTCGCCCAATATGCAACATGACCAACTTGGGTCACCAATTGACCTTGACCTGAGGTCAAATTTATCAGTTGACCTAACCCGGTCACCATGAATATGATTCGAAGCGCCTTAATAAGACACACGCGATAGCGTAAAGATTATTGCTTTATCTTTATTAGGTAAAAAGTTATTTGGGGAAAACAGTTTTGAAAACAAAATCACCTTTTTGACATTCGATGACCTCTGGAGCCTTAACTATTGACTGAGCTCAAATCTGAGGACACCTATGTCGAGTGCATTTTTCAATGACTTTCGATTGTTTTTTTCCGTTTGCTGCTAACTATCATAGTTCCCGAGATATATGGGAGTGTTCGAACCGAAGTCTTGAAAACTTAAAAATCTGACCCTTGATGACCTCTGGTGACCTCAATATTGACCTGAAAAAAAAAATTAAAGAAATACTTTCGAAAGAGCTTGTCTCGAGCTATCTAACGTCGTTTTCCGCTTGTCGCTACGTTGCGTGGTTTTTGAGATCATAGGGGGGGGCGAAATCCGCCCCCCCCCCCTCCAGGGCGTGTAATTATCAGAGGCCCTCCAGGGCGCGTGTTAATGGACGTATCAGGACATATATTGAATCAAACAATTTACTTTCCCCATACCAAAGTGGTTTTCGACCTGGTCGATCCACTGCGGACAATCTAGTGGGTCTTGTAGACTCTGTCCAGCGCGGCTTTCGAGGAGGAGAGGTCACTTTTGCCCTCTTCCTTGATTTGAGAGCTGCGTTTGACAGGGTCAATAAGACCGCACTTTTAGTAAAGGTCCATAAGGCCGGAATCCGAGGAAGACTCGCCAAATTTATCTAAAACTTTTTAGACAACAGAACTTTGAATGTAAGATGCGGCAACACATATTCACCAAATCAAAATCAGGACCACGGGGTCCCACAGGGATCGGTCCTTTCCCCAACCCTATTTTTAATCATGATTAATGACATTTTTAATCATATTAACAAGATCGACAAAAGGCTCAAATTTGCAATGTACGCTGATGAACTGGCGGTGTGGTTCTCCCACCCGAGTGTGGATCAGGCCAGCAAAATTGTACAACTAGTTCTCATTGACATAAAGGTATGGTGCGACCAATGGGGTCTGGAAATTTCTCCAAGTAAATCGGCATCCCTACTTTAACAAAAAAAAAATGCATATGTGGAACCATACATTCCATTAAGATATAACAATCAAATTATCCCTTCCGTCAAATCATTCAAGTATCTGGGAATAACGCTAGACACTCGTCTCTCGTTCATCCCACACTTTAATGATTTAGTACAGATATGTACGCGACGAATTCACATTATGAAGTCACTAACTGGCAGAGAGTGGGGCGCGGACCGCACCACTCTCCTGCAGTTGTACACTTCCCTAATACGCCCAATCCTGGACTATAACGCATTTTTATTTGATGATATATGCTCCAAACAAATTAAAAAATTGCAAACTTTCCAGAACACTGCCTTGCGGATCGTGACCGGGGCCTGTCGCACCACCAACACCACAAACTTACACATCGACACAAACATTCCCACGCTCTGTCGCCGACGCAAATACATGCTACTCAGATTCTATGCCAGAGCAAGTTCACACCCCACACATCCAACATTCCAGATCTTTAATCATCCCGCACCCACAAGACGACAAACACTACTACAAAAACGACACCCACTTATCAGTCACAGAAGCAGGCAAACACTCACACTATTCAACATAGCACACATCAACACAATGCCAACACCACTACTCACACCTTACTGGCTTGACACAACACCAGACACACACCGCCTCTTCACACACAACAAAAACACAGTCACGGCGGCAGAGACAGACACACTCTTCCACGAACACAAACACAACACAACACATACACATACATATACACAGACGGCTCACGGGGCCACGGTCGAACCGGGGTGCTTTTTCTCAAACACAGTTAACAATAACTTCAGACTTCCAGACACAAACAGCGTATATACAGCGGAACTATCATCCATTTTATTAGCATTAATATACGTTAGAAAGGGAAAACTTAAAGAAGTAGTCATTTGCACAGACTCATCCGCCTCGCTCTCAGCCATTTCTTCGATAAGTGACTGTAGAAATCCGATAGTATTTAAAATTAGACAGCTAATTAAGTATTTAAACAGTAGAAATAGCAGCATTAAATTCCTCTGGATCCCAGGACATGCCGGTATCCCGGGAAACGAGGAAGCCGACTGACTAGCTAAATTGAGCCTAGAATTACCTTCAGAAAACCATTTACCAAGCCCTGTATCAGACGTTTTAAACCATATCAATTTTCAACTTAGCATATTGCGCCAGCGCGAGTGGGACGCTGCTCCGCATTTTCATCTTCATCCGATCAAGCCGAAAGTCCAACATTTTATATCTAGTCACCAGAATTGTAGAGAAAAAGAAATAGTATTAGCACGCCTCCGCCTGGGACATACAACAATTACTCATTATTATATTATGGATAATCTCCCGCCACCAAATTGCCAACATTGCCCAGGTTATCCGCGCTACACAATTAAGCACTTACTAATTACTTGCCCAGTACACAAGACAAACGCCAGGAAATTATGAATTACACGCAAAAAAATCGCATCACATTAAATCTCCAAACGCTGTTAGGTGATAATTATCCCGAACTGATAGGCCTCCTCTTTGATTTTCTCTACCAAACACGATTAGTTAATCAAATATAACAGGGGTTTTTGGCCTAGCGCATTTTCGGCTCTCCGCGCAAGTTTTCCCCCTTAGCGTTAGACGCTGTTTTTTTTAATTATTCAGGACTTTTCTCCCAGCTAAATACATCCCACAACCAGGTCTCGCCGGGGCGCCGGAGCCAGGGAGACTGGCAACAGTCTTCCGTTGTTGCAATGATGGCACCCCGGCTCCATCAACACTGACACTGTGTTCAAGTGTATGTGTGTTCGTGAGTGTATGTAATAAAATGTGTATGTACGTGTGACTCGTGTTTTACTTATTTTTGACCTTGAACGAAATACTTAACGTAAGGCTACATATTATATATACTTTGAACAATTAATTAACGTAAAATAGATACCCTACTCCCTAACAAGCTCCGAGTTCACATAAACCGGTTAACGTAATTCTTTTCCTGGCGAATTGTCAGAAGTAATTTCCCCCCCCCCGGAAAATGGCTATAGGCCGGTCCGGGGAAAAAAGAGAAAAAAGAGCGACGCCACTGTGGGCGGGGAGGGGTCAGGGTGGGGGGTGCACGTGGAATTGTTTTCGGTCGGCTACTTCCATCCAGGAGATACCAGATATCCAGGAGATACCAGGTAATTAGCGCAATGTCATGGATGACTAGTGGAAGGGTGTATGAGTGGGTGACTTTTTTATGTTCGTGCCAACAGTGATCCCCTTTATTTTATAGGGATCTGCCGTTCCAGAGATTCTGTAAAAATATGAAAATGTACGCTAAGCCAGCGTGGAGTTTTCATGGGTCGGGTGTCATGGGTATAATGGGCGAGTACCGGCTATAAAAGGTTTATCACGTGTTCCATTGCGGCGCAACGGGTACCTCGGGTGTATGTCGGGCACCGTAGGTTTTTGACGGGTGCCACGGGTGTATGTCGGGCACCGTAGGTTTTTGACGGGTACCTCGAGTGTATGTCAGGCACCGTAGGTTTTTGACGGGTGCCACGGGTGTATGTCGGGCACCGTAGGTTTTTGACGGGTACCTCGGGTGTATGTCGGGCACCGTAGGTTTTTGACGGGTACCACGGGTGTATGCCGGGCACCGCAGGTTTTTGACGGGTACCGCGGGTGTATGTCGGGCACCGTAGGTTTTTGACGGGTACCGCGGGTGTATGTCGGGCACCGTAGGTTTTTGACGGGTACCTCGGGTGTATGTCAGGCACCGTAGGTTTTTGACGGGTACCACGGGTGTATGTCGGGCACCGTAGGTTTTTGACGGGTACCTCGGGTGTATAACGGGTACAGAAACCGAAAACGTATTATAGGTACGACGGGTGTGCCACGGGTAAAACGGGTTATCAATCCCGAATTGCCTATCACTGGCTTGCACCACCACTTGACCTGTAATCGTACAGCGGAGCGGACGGGTTAGCACTTGTACCATGCCCTACCTGGACTCTATGGTTATCGCCGGTCCTGCAGGTCGAGCTATCCCACAAAATGCAAGGTCTTGCGGAAGCGCCTAAAAATACAGTTTGTTTTTATTAGAATGCGTTCGTTGATTTACTGGCTATACAGAGACAATTGATTAACCTAGTGCATTTATGGTTAAAAAAAAATGAATTGCCATCAGTTCTTAACCTGAACAGAGGCGGTTCCAGGGCACGGTTTTGGGAGGGTTTTGCGGCGACATTTGGTGATAATACGGAAATGCGATATTCACGGTTTCTTCCTAACTGCCTCGAGTATGAAGGAGCTACATCGGTTTACGGCGATTGAAGCAAGGAAAATTAGTTGATGTTAAATAAATATCATAAAAATTGAATGGCAGAGGCGGTTTCAGGGGCTTGAGGGGAGGTTTCCTGGAAGTATGCAATGCTTGGCAGGAAGCCAATAGAGCGATGTAAGGGGCATGTATAGCTATCAAGATGTAAAAGATAGCTTCTCCTTCCATTATTTGCATAATTGATTACATAAAGAGTTCCAGGGGCGTGATCAGGCACATGAAAAGGGGGGTGACTGGCATGGTGATGACGATATGCCAGCGATAACGGCGCAATAGATGGTTACCTTATAATGATATATGCACATATGAAGCCAGGAGAGGCAATTAAGTATTTTTGTTTGCAGAGGCGTGCTCAGGAATGGAAAAAGGGTATCATATTATTGCAAGGAAACTAAGATGCATGGGCCTACAATGGCAAAACATACTGCAGTTTTCGGATGAAACATGCACCACAGGGTACTCTATGAACGATTATAAGATAATAGGCGAGTCCAGGTAGGGTAAAAAGTGGGGTGAGCAATGTGAATTGAAGTTGTAAGTGAAATAGTCACTGTTGACTAGTTAGTATCATAATAGCGGATAATATACTTATAAAAAGGTCTTGCACCTCCCCAGTTTGGATCCTGGATACGCCTATGATGAAGTACAACATGAAAAAAGGAACTATCTACCATCAGTAACTTATTTATAGTGCTGGGTAGCAACTTGCCTAAGGTTAATATTTTGTTCCTATTTGGCCTCCCTTTTTCACTAACTTGGTACCGCCTATGGCAAAAAATATGTTTTATGACTGTTTTGTCTAATGTTACATCAACACACCATTTCATTTATCAAACAACAAAACATCAAAAAATGATTTTATTACGTATTTACTTCACCCCATATTGAGTGACCTGCATACGCCTATGATATTTAAATTTTCCAAATTCACCACCTTATATCAATCTCCAATTCAATATCTATCAGTCCCCATTAGTTGCGTTAAAATGGGTTGATTAACATGACAGCTGTGTTGAATCACAAATACCACTAACAATTGTAGTTTTTGCCCCCATGTTGCCCCCCTATAAACAAATCGGACTTTGTATTTGCTTTAGAAATGTATATCGTGTTGAGGGGAATCAAACGCCGTTTGATTTGTGAAAATCGGACGGGTAGATCTCGAGATCTCCGGGGGGGGGGGGCGGAATCCCCCCCTGTTACAATTAGGGGTAGCCAGGAGCCTGTTACAAATAAGGTTAAGGGCGTTCGGACAACGAAGTTCACATGGCGCCCATGTGCATATGTTTGCTTTTTAATTTGGTGTTAGATCTAAATATTAAATTGCATGTTCAAGTTACATAGGAATTATTTTATTTAAAAATTGATAAGGCTAGGTTAAACAAATGTTGTTTTATTCAACCTCACACAAACAGTAAAATCGGTCTCTGTGGGCCGATTTCAACTAATACCAGTTTTGGTTGGCGTCACTTGAAGCATTTTTAACACCCCTGGGCGACTATTTAATGACCAAATGTAAATTCAGCTTCACGAGCATAACAAGACTTACCCTGCTTGGTGGGTAGCTGGAAACTACGCGGGACAAATATGTCCGTCGGTTATGTGGCATACAAACAGCCCCATCAAACGATCCGACAAGACCTGCTCCGGCGAGGCAAGCAGTTTGTCTGTCACTGTCTGGCCCTGGATCTCCTCGATAGCAGGCGACCGGTCAGCTCACGTAAAGACAAACTGAACGCGTCAGACAACTGGATAGTTCATCACAATTAATTCGAATATATTCCACCCAGTCGAACCTACGTGGGATATGTATCATACACAGCAGAAAAGCGGTATTGATGACGCTTGGTGTATGTTTTATTCTAGACCCTTAGGCCTTAGGGGTGGGGTGTTGGTTGCATACATGTAGATTGTAGAATGTGTGGTAAATGTGTACTCCTTCATGCTTCATACTGACAAAAGACAAAGACAAAAGCGGTAGGCATACCACGCGCGATATTGTCGTTTCTGTGTTTCTCCATATATCCGTTTAAAATGGTAGGTCTTATGTCAGGAAATCATTGAAATTATAGCCATTTGTCAATAGCCACGACGGAATGCTCGTAACAGGCATTTCACCGGATGCGTTCACATGGCTGACTCAAATCAAATCACATGCATTTAGGTACCAGTTTGACTTTTTAAAACGCAGCCATCCGTCTTGATCATTGCGTCGCAGGGACAGTCGTCTGCAATAGCTGTCCGCTCCATCACAGGGCCAGGAGCTGCTGCAGCTCTCTGTACATCCCGCTCCAGCTGCAGCTCTCCGTGTGCGTGCTGCCGTATATGGATTATCCCTTCCGAGCGCGTGACGGCCGGGCTGCGGGCGGCGAACACCACAGGCCGTGTTTGTCTGCGCTCGGGCGCTGCGAGACAACACACTCCCGCGACGAGCAGTCAAGAGGAATGCCTATTTTTCGGCAACAGAGGCTGTTGACGGCTGTGTGACCGCGATTCGGGCCGGGAATGCCCCAGGGAGACACGTCGTAGAGCACACACTAAGAGAAATGGAGCCGCACGATATTGATTCGTCAAGGTTTGACGTTGTTTTAGAGTGCAAAGCGCTGTCATCGGAACAAAAATCTGACGCGTCGACCGTGTTAGCAGAAAAGTAGAAAGCAGAGTCAAGTGGTATTGGCAGGCCGGGCGACCAGTCCGCCGAAGGCTGCATGCAGACAACGGTTGTCGACAACTCCCGTAACGGTCAGTGTAAGTTCTCAGCAATGCATCCTTATGTCCAGTTGAAGCAACATGGCCTACCTACTTCTGTCTCCAGGACTGTCTCCAGGTAACATGGCCTACCTAATGTCAGTCTCCAGGACTGTCTCCAGGTAACATGTCCTACCTACTGTCTGTCTCCAGGTCTGTCTCCAGGTAATATGGCTTACCTACTGTCTGTCTCCAGCACTCACAAAAAAATCAACACCTGCGCAGGGTGTCAACACCCCTAGCCCGTGTGATGCCCACACAACCTAAAATACGTCGCCTGGAAGGTGTTTTGTTTAGCACTCAGGGAGGTGTACCGGAACAACCGTGATCGCCGCTGCATGGGTTGTATAGGTTTAACGGAACACCCTTGATAACCGCTGCATGGAGTGTCGAGGTGTCGCAATACGCATGCGTGGGGTGTCGATTGACGCCTCAGCCGGGCGTATTGCGGGAGTTCTTTTACCATTGGGAAAGGCGTAACGTCACCGCTGCATCGGGTGTCGAGGTGTCGCAATACTCATACGGGGGGTGTCGATTGACGCCTCAGCCGGGCGTATTGCAGGAGTTCGTTCACCACTGGGAGAGGTGTAACGGTCGCCGCTGCTTGGGGTGTCGTGACGTAGACGCATGGCGGGCGGCGGCCGCCGCCGGGCGCCGGCTCAGAGACGTGTCGCAACTCGCAAGACACATGCCAATCTCAGCACTCTGACCTGACTCTGACCACTCGCGCCAACCTTCCCAATCTGAGCAACTATAAATTAGTACATTTCCGTGCAAAACCGTTATATTAACAAAACCGGTAATTATTGTAAACCGATCGATGTATCAACATCAGCATCACAAATCAGCATCATCAAGCATACTCATAAATCATCATAGTTACTATGGATCAACAGTCAGCTACGTATATTCATATGTTTATAGAAGCTTGGTCGATGCAGCTCCGACCGGATAAGCAATACAATTGGCTGTGACGGGAGGGCACGAAACATATAGACGCTATCATACCTAATGTTTATCGATTACAAATTCACAACTAACTACATTTCTAAGATCAAAAGAACGCACGAAAGAACGCACTCACAATTCACAATTAGGTACTTATAACTCCGATCACGACAGCACGATTGACAGCCTTTCGCAACTCAACGGCAACTTGAACACTGACAACGGTCGACGCACGCACTCCGAACAACCTGCCGCGGCCAATGCCGCGGCGCAACTGCGCGGGCGCGGAAGCGCGGCCGGCCGGTGGTGATGTGCGCGCGCAGCCAACGCCGCGCCGCCGTCTGCGTGCGTCTACGTCACGACACCCCAAGCAGAGGCGACCGTCACACCTCTCCCAGTGGTGAACGAACTCCAGCAATACGCCAGGCTGAGGCGTCAATCGGCACCCCGCATGAGTATTGCGACAACTCGACACCCCATGCAGCGGTGACGTTACGCTTCTCCCAGTGGTGAACGAACTCCCGCAATACGCCCGGCTGAGGCGTCAATCGACATCCCCCGCATGAGTATTGTGACACCTCGACACCCCATGCAGCGGTGACGAAGACACACGGTGGTCGGCACTGACACACCACGCAGGTGTCTGGCATGGGTGTAGATAGCGAAGCATCAACAATGACACCCCATGCATGAGTAAATTTTCAAATTAACCCCTATGGCAGGAGTTGACACCCGGGTCGTGTGTAGCAATTTTGTGAGTGGGGTCTGTCTCCAGGTAACATGTCCTACCTACTGTCTGTCTTCAGGTAGCATGGCCTACCTACTGTCTGTCTCCAGGTCTGTATCCAGGTAACATGGCCTACCTACTGTCTTTCCCCAGGTCTGTCTCCAGGTTTACGAAGAGCTCAGGGAAGTGCCGCAGTTGGCCTCGACTGGATGTGACCCACCCCGGTCTCCACCGGACCGGCGCATGTGACCCACCCCGGTCTCCAGGTTTACAAAGAGCTCAGAGAAGTGCCGCAGTTGGCCTTGACTGGATGTGACCCACCCCGGTCTCCACCGGACCGGCGCATGTGACCCACCCCGGTCTCCTCTCCACCAAATCGCCTGTGACCAGTGACCCACCCTGGTCTCCACCGGACCGGCTGTGACCTGTGACCCACACCGGTCTCCACCGGACCGTCTGTGACCCACCCTGGTCTCCACCGGACCGTCTGTGACCCACCCTGGTCTCCACCGGACCGTCTGTGACCCACCCTGGTCTCCACCGGACCGTCTGTGACCCACCCTGGTCTCCACTTGACCGTCTGTGACCCACCCTGGTCTCCACCGGACCGGCTGTGACCCACCCTGGTCTCCTCTCCACCGGACCGGTTATGACCTGTGACCCACCCTGGTCTCCACCGGACCGTCTGTGGCCCACCCTGGTCTCCACCGGAACGGCTGTGACCTGTGACTCAACCCTGCCTCCATCGGACCGTCTGTGACCCACCCTGGTCTCCACCGGACCATCTGTGACCCACCCTGGTCTCCACCGGTCCGTCTGTGACCCACCCTGGTCTCCACCAGACCGGCTGTGACCTGTGACCCTCTCTGGTCTCCACTGGACCGACTGTGACCCTCCCTGGTCTCCACCGGACCGTCTGTGACCCACCCTAGTCTCTACCGGACCGTCTATGGCCCACCCTGGTATCCACCGGACCGGCTGTGACCTGTGACCCACCCTGGTCTCCACTGGACCGTCTGTGACCTGTGACCCACCCTGGTCTCCACCCACCCTGGCCACCCTGGTATGTGACCCACCCTGGTCTCCACTGGACCGTCTGTGACCCAGCCTGGTCTCCACCGGACCGGCTGTGACCTGTGACCCCCCTGCTCTCCACTGGATCGGTTGTGACCCACCCTGGTCTCAACTGGACCGTCTGTAACCCACCCTGGTCTCCACCGGACCGTCTGTAGCCCACCCTGGTCTCCACCGGACCGTCCGTAGCCCACCCTGGTCTCCACCGGACCGTCTGTGACCCACCCTGGTCTCCACCGGACCGTCTGTGACCTGTGACCAACCCTGGACTCCACCGGACCGTCTGTGACCCACCCTGGTCTCCACCGGACCGGCTGTGACCCCCTCTGGTCTCTACCGGACCGTCTGTGACCCACCCTGGTCTCCACCGGACCGTCTGTGACCCACTCTGGTCTCCACCGGACCGGCTGTGACCTGTGACCCACCCTGGTCTCCACTAGACCGTATGTGACCCACCCTGGTCTCCACCGGACCGGCTGTGACCTGTGACCCACTCTGGTCTCCACCGGACCGTCTGTGACCCACCCTGGTATCCACCGGACAGTCTGTGACCCACCCTGGTCTCCACCGGACCGGCTGTGACATGTGACCCACCCTGGTCTCCACCGGATCGGCTGTGACCCACCCTGGTCTCCACTAGACCGTCTGTGGCCCACCCTGGTCTCCACCGGACCGTCTGTAGCCCACCCTGGTCTCCACCGGACAGTCTGTGACCCACCCTGGTCTCCACCGGACCGGCTGTGACATGTGACCCACCCTGGTCTCCACCGGATCGGCTGTGACCCACCCTGGTCTCCACCGGATCGGCAGTGACCCACCTTGGTCTCCACTGGACCGTCTGTGACCCACCCTGGTCTCCACCGGACCGGCTGTGACCCACCCTGGTCTCCACTGGACCGGATGTGACCTGTGACCCACCCTGGTCTCCACCGGACCGGCTGTGACCTGGGACCCACCTTGGTCTCCACCGGACCGGCTGTGACCTGTGACCCACCCTGGTCTCCACCGGCCTGGCTGTGACCTGTGACCCACCCTGGTTTCCACCGGACCGGCTGTCTCGGCGTCGCTGCTTTATGGTCGCTTTATTCGTCCGAGGAATTCGGTCGAATGCCACCGTTCATCACCCGTAGCGTAATTGACGCGAGGGAGCTACGACCTGCCGGGACGCGACGCCTGGCCCGGTCGCTGAAATATGCCGCGAAGGACCGGGCAGCTAGAGGATAGCTGAACGGCGGGAGGCAGACGAAAGGGCGGGAGTCAGACGATACGGCGCCTAATCCGGGCAGAGGTGACGGCAATAGAAGGAGCTTGCTGAACAATCACAAGGAGTTCTGAATTCGCGCTGGTTACAAAAATTACCAACACAGTTTACAACAGATGTCCTAGGAACCGCAGCCCGTAGCAGCTTCCCATCAATCGGTGAATTATTTATTTGTAAGCGTTCCCATACAGATGTTCATCAATACCTTCTTTTGCTACTTTTAGTATAATGTATCTAAATTTTCGCAATTCTGTACCTAATAGCACACATATCGTCCACTATATCGGCTGGTCGGCATCACCACACCCTGCACCACTAGCTCGAGGTCTGTCCATGACAGGCATCACCAGTCGCTATCTGTTCACCGTCACACCATCACCGGTCTCACGCCTGCGACTGATTCACAGGCGTGACATATTCCAGCCGGGAGACGGCCGGGTCACCCGGGGGTCGGCGGACGGTCGGCGGCCGGTCGACGGGAGCGGCAGCCACTCGGCTCGGGATTTAATTCGCAGCTGAACGAGAGCGCTTCTGATCTCATCTGGGTTACGAGCGCCTATCGATCAGCGCAGGGCTGTTCCGCCGGCTCTCCTCATGGCGCTAGGACTGCTGATCACAGCAGAAGTCGTCAGACACGATATGGCGCGTGCAGGAGCAGAAATGGCGAAATTTGACGACGTTTTGATGGTCAGGATGAGGCGGCAGTGGGTTTAAAATGTTGAAAGAGGGGCAGAAATAAATGTGGCTTTTTATTTTTCAGAGATCTTCTTCAAGAACTTCTTCAATAACTTTTCAAAGAAATGTGAACTTTTCTCCTTCAACTTTTCTAAAAGTAAAAGAAATCCTAAATATTAAGACAGCATCCTCAACATATGAAGCATACGTCCTCCAAAAGTTAGAGCAGAACCCGAGACAGGCTCAGCTACCAGGCATGTGTTGCACAGCAGCGCAGAACAGAATACGTGGCTTCACAAATAGCACTCACCAACCAGCTTATTTCTATTGGAATTGGGTAGGTGTTTATTACAGCCCGGAAGCGTAGCATGCGATGAAACAAAAACAAATCCGTGTTTTATCTAAATGGCATTGGTCTTAGTTGTTTGCAGCCTGCATAGGAAGCAAATTACTAAGCCTTTCTGCGGTCGAATTTATCATCCTTAGAGCCAGAGCATTCGAAGGCTGTGCAAAGTCGAGCTCTCGAGGTGAAGTCCTACCTCAGGCGAACATTAAACTTCCCTCGGCTGACCTCGATTCGAGCCCAATATAGTCACAGAAGTAAGACCTTTGTCTTGCCAAACCAGTCTGTCCGCAGCATATATAGTCACAGAAGGACCCTTGTCTTGTCGAACCAGGCCGTCCGCAATATAGCGCGTTTCTCTGAACGTGCTCGCCCATCATATCATATATTTTCGGAACACATCCATAACATGGGTTTTCAGTTTTCCACGTCAAATTACATCGGTAAAAACATATCACTTGTGTAGTGCACTACGCCGGCGCCAGGTGGTCTGTCTCGCAGGCCGCCCGGATATGGTGCACATAGCCGGTGATTATCGCCTGCGGCTCGGTGTCGATGCCTAGTGACCGGTCGGGGAAATACACAGTCTGGACCGGAGCTCTGCGTTACAACATTGGCGAAGAGGCAGTTCGAGCCGCGCGTGGTGATGGCGTGTCTAAGGGAAGGCGCCAGAGTTTGACTCAAGCGTAGAGCCATTTGGGGCTTACGCCAGGAGGCTTGAGCAATATTGTATTTTGCCAACGGGATTACCGATGCTGATCAAGAGGAAAGGAGACGTGCTGTTTTTCTAAGCGTCGTCGGAGCAAGAACTTCTGGTCTGCTCGAGGATTTGGTGGCACCAATTGCTGTGGTGAGTGCAGTTATGCTCATCTCGTGGACGTGCTGGGGGCGAATTTCGAACCTCAAACTTCTGAAATCGTGGCCAGATTTCGTTGTCACTCGTGCTGCCGAGGCGACCAGGAAGGAGTGAGCGCATTTCTGGCGCAGTTACGGAAGCTGGCCAAGCCCTGCCAGTTTGCACCTGGTGTTCTCGATGAAATGCTGCGAGGCCGGCTGGTGTGCGGCATCAAGCATGAGCGACTGCAGTCGCGCTTGCTCAGTGAGCCCCATTTGACGCTTCAGCTGGCGGTGGAGCAGGCTCAGGCTCACGAGTCTGCTGCCGCCGCTAGTGCCACTAGTGCCGCGGAGCTCAGAGGCCGTGAGGCTGGCGTCTACACCGACCTCACGGTGCACCAGGTGGGTCGCGCGGGAGGTGCCGGCGGTGGGCGCGACGAGGCCTGCTGCGTCCTGCGTCAGCTGCTGGTTCTTCGCGTCAGCTTCAGGAGGGGAAGGTCAGAAGTTCCGGGTTCGAGGAAGTGGTCCGGTGGAATGTTCCCTCTGCCTGAGAGATCATCATCCGGCGTCGTGCCCGTTCCGTGACAAGTCGTGCTTTGCTTGTGGTAAACGCGGCCACATCCGAGCAGCTTGCGGACGGTGGAGTCAGCAGCACCTCCGCCAGCTGTCAGCCGAGGACTCGCAGCCAGGCGCGTAACCACCACTGGGGTCACTGGGGATCAGTCCCCAGTAACATTTTCGGATTTGAACATTACACCTATGGGCGTTGCATGGGAATAATCGACTTCAAAGTGGCTCCGTCCCCACCTACTTTCCGAAGGTGGTTACGCCCATGCTCGCAGTCTGCGGGGGCGGCGGCGCGGGGCGGTGATGACGGGGGTACCGAGCGACCGCGCCAGGAAGTGTATGATCCTGAGACCAGTGAGGCGTATGACGAGGCTTATGCCCTGTTCAGTGTGCGGCCGAATGTGTTGCGCGGCGGCCGCCGCTGATGGTGAAGGTGGCGCTGGACGGCCGTGCGGTGGACATGGAGCTGGACACCGGGGCCGCACTGTCGGTGTGCTCCGACTCGGTGTTCCGACAGCTCTGGCCGAGTGGAGGGCCGGACTTGGAGCCGTGCTGGGTAAAGCTGAAGACCTATAGTGGTGAGCAGTTGTCTGTGTGTGGGCAGGCGATGGTGAATGTCGAATACTGCGGATACTCGACTCGGCTGCCGCTGATAATAGTGAAGGGAAATGGGCCGTGTTTGTTCGGCCGCAACTGGCTGAGCCATATCAGGCTCGATTGGCCTACAGTGTGCCGCGTTTCGTGGCAGTGTCGTGTCCAGCCCATACTCGATGAGTTTCCAGATGTGTTCCGTGACGAGCTTGGCTGCTATCGCGGTGGGGAGGTCACCATCGAGGTAGATCCAGACGTGCAGCCTCGCTTCTTCAAGCCGCGGACGGTCCCGCTGGCCTACCGGGAAGCTGTCGACGCTGAGCTGGAGAAGCAGATTCAGCTTGGACTGTGGGAACCCGTCCGACATAGTAAGTGGGCTGCCCCTCTCGTGGTTGTTCCCAAGGCTGATGGTAACATCCGGATCTGTGGGGACTATCGGCTGACGATTAATAAGGCTGCTGAAGTAGAACAGTATCCTTTGCCTCGAGTGGAGGAGCTTTTCTCAAAGCTGTCTGGTTATACCATGTTTTCGAAGATGGACCTAACAAGTGCGTATAATCAGCTAGTTCTGGATGATAAGTCTCGAGAGTATCTAACTGTGAGTACTCCAAAGGGTTTGCTGAGACCTCTCCGGCTGAGCTTCGGATACGCGTCAGCCGTTTCGCTGTTTCAGCGCACGCTTGAGACCTTGCTGGCTGACATACCGGGCGTCGGTGTGTTTCTTGACGATCTTGTGGTAGCCGGCGCAGATGTGGAGAGTCACAACTCCGCTCTTCGAATGATTCTGCAACGGTTGGAGGAGGCGGGCCTTCGAGTCAACCTGGGGAAGTGTAGATTTGGAGTCGAAAGCTTGACTTATCTGGGGTTCAAGATCAGCAGCAGGGGCGTGGAAACAGCTGACGACAAAACGGTGGCCATTCGTGACGCTCCGGAGCCTCGGAACGTCAGCGAGTTGCGGCATTGGCTGGGGCTGATAAACTATTACGCAAAATTTATCTGGAACTTGGCCAGCCCGCTTTCTCCGCCGTACCGCCTGCTGCGCAGGGACCAGAAATGGCAGTGGACTGATGTGGAGAGCACTGCTTTCCGTGTCGCTAAGGATAGCCTGATCAAGCCACCTGTGCTGGCTCATTTCAAACCCCGCCCTGCTCGTGGTGCTGGCTTGCGACGCAGGGCCAGTCGGGGTCGGCTGTGTGCTGAGTCAGCTGACCCGGGACGGGGAACGGCCTATGGCCTTCCACTCGCGTTCGTTGAACGACACAGAGACCCGGTATTCGCAGACCGACAGAGGCGTTAGCAGTCGTGACTGGTGTAACAAAGTTCCATTACTTTTTGGCGGGTCGAACTTTCACGATTCAGACAGACCATAAGCCTCTGCTGGGACTTATTGGTGAACAAAAGTCCTTACCGGTGATGGCTTCACCGAGAATGGTTCGATGGGCCCTGTTGCTCGGAGCTTATGATTACAGGCTCGAATACCGCCCTGGCTCCAAACAGGTGCATTGTGACGCCCTTAGCAGGCTTCCGCCGGCGGATTCTGCTGCAGCAAGTGTTCCTGTGCCGGCGGAGACGATTCACTTGATGGGGTTCTTGAACGCTTCACCAGTGAACGTTGCTCCGTTCCGACTCCAGGGACTCCAGGGACCTCCAGGGACCCGATCCTGTCCTCCAGGGACCCGATCCTGTCCTCCAGGGACCCGATCCTGTCCTCCAGGGACCCGATCCTGTCAGCCGTGTACAGATGTGTTCGTGACGGCGGGCTCCGTTCCGACTGTGGACCTCCAGGGACCCGATCCTGTCAGCCGTGTACAGATGTGTTCGTGACGGCGGGCTCCGTTCCGACTGTGGACCTCCAGGGACCCGATCCTGTCAGCCGTGTACAGATGTGTTCGTGACGGCGGATGGGAGTCTGAGGTCGATTTGGGCCCAGATTTTCAGCCATATAAGTGTCGTGTGGGAGAGCTTAGCCTCCAGGAAGGCTGCGTTATGTGGGGATCGCGGGTCATAATTCCTCATCAGGGTCGAACTAGTGTGCTGACACTTTTGCACGAGGGTCACACAGGGGAAAGTCGCACGAAAATGTTGGCCCGGATGTACCTGTGGTGGCCAAAACTGGACGACGATATCCGTGACGCCGTCCGAGCCTGTGAGAAATGTCAGCAGCTCAAAGGCAGAGTTCCAGAGGCACCTTTGCATCCGTGGCAGTGGCCGACACAACCCTGGGAGCGAGTCCATGTCAATTATTGTGAGGCAAATGGTCAGATGTTTCTGATATTGGTCGACGCCCACTCGAAGTGGATGGATATTTATCCAACACGCACGTCTGATTCTGAGGTCACTATTGACAAAATGCGTACATTGTTTGCCAACTGGGGTGTCCCCAACGTGTTGGTAACTGACAATGCCCAATGTTTTGTGTCCAAACAGTTCGAAACATTCTGGGTGGTGGATGGCATCCGCCATCTCACCACTCCGTGCCTGTCTCCAACTTCAAACGGCATGGCAGAGCGGGCTGTGCAGACATTCAAAAATGGACTCCACAAGCAGAGGGTGGGATCTGTCGAAACCAAGGTATCTCGCTTTTTGTTTAGATACCGAACGACACCTCATAGTACAACAATGCATTATCCGGCAGAATTGTATCTGGGTAGGCAGCCTCATACCCATTTGGAAGCGATGATCCCTGATATTGGCCAGCGCGTTCGTGAGCAACATGGGACGTGCAGAAAATGTA
This sequence comes from Chirona hameri, assembly GCA_036785665.1. Lineage (NCBI taxonomy): Eukaryota > Metazoa > Arthropoda > Thecostraca > Balanomorpha > Balanidae > Chirona > Chirona hameri. Next base: position 8,643 of record JAXIVJ010006032.1, on the reverse strand, counting down.
CCGTGATAAAGGGTCGTGCGAGCGTGATCTGTCAGTCGGTGACAAAGTGTATGTGTCGGCTGTTTACCGTTTACGTGGTATGGTGTGGTGTCATTGGGTGCCCGGTTATGTGCTATGCGTGAATGGTGTGAAATTCACAATTGAACTTAGCGACTGCAGAATTATCGTCCGACATGCAGATCAGGTCAGAAGGCGTTACACCGCTGATACTATGTCGCATGTCCCTAACAAGACAATCCCTTTCAGCCGAGCCGGACCCCGGTTATGTGCTATGCGTGAATGGTCGTGCGCCTGACTATGGCGGCCGCCTGTGAGTGAGCTCCGTGTTTATCGTGCAGCTACACCTCGCCGAAACGTGCATCCGATGTGAAAAGTGGATTAACGTGTACATCAAGCGTCAGTGAATCCAGGGCGGACGGATGTGTGATCATCTGTTCAGCATTGTAATTGTTCTATGCAAGTTTATATCATCTCTGTACTTTCCGGACGGGTCACGGTCGAACGGCCCGCGTTCTACCGGTTTCCGGGGGAGTATACCAGCCAACGAACCAATCAAACCGCAGAAGACTGTCTACCAACTCCACCGAGAATCAGCTGACCGCACCGAGGTCACGCCACCTGTGGGGCGGCCTGTGCAGCTGCGCAGCGGCGGCTCCAGCCATCGCCGAGGGAGGAGAGCTGGCCGCCGTCTGCAGCAGCGCCGCGCGGGACCGCAGGAGGCCAGCCAACAATGGCACCACCAGTCACGTATCGAGTATGACCGCACCCTCGTCCAGCTGTCGCGCGCCCCGACTCCTGAGCGCGCCACTGCTACTGAACCCGGCGTACCAGTACTGGTGGGATACCGGGCAGCCGAGACGGGAGGGTGGAGGGGTCGGCCGGACGAGGCTACCCCTCCCCGCTGCCTGGCGCGGCCCGCCCGGCTGACCCTGCGCCAGACCCGCCGCCGGGCCGCCTGATGCCCGGCCGGTGGGTCGCCTACATCGGTCGGCCGGACGGAAAACTCAGCACGCCAGCACCAACAGCGCCGCAACTTCCAACTGCCAGTGATGTCCCCAATCCCCAATCGGAGCAGCAACGGAACACCGCACAGATACAAGTACACGTGCTGAATGTACAGTCACTACTGCCAAAGCTTCCAGATATCGCTGTCGATGTGGCGGAGACCGAGCCACACGTTCTCTGCTACACGGAGACGAATCTCAGGAGCGCCACACCGAACAGGTTGATATCTGTACCTGCATACAGCGAGACAATCCACCGCTCAGACAGGAAGGTGGGGAGGAAGAAATGTGGGGGAGGAGTGGCCATTTTCACCAAAAATACTATCAACACCGAAAGTCTGATGAAAACATCTGAACTGGATGGTTCACACATGGAGACGGTCTGGGTTAAAGTTAAACTGGACCAGCGCCGCTCCATTATCACTGCCTGTATCTATCGTTCTCCAGATACTACCGTGTAAATCGTGTTTATATAGCCTTTGCTCATGGTAAAGTAGATAAATTCGAAAATTACAAAGAGAGATATATTAACTAATATTTCACCATTGCGGCTTCATCAGAGTTAACACAATTCAAACACAGTATTCCAACCATCCGATATGACACGTGACCCTTATTTATACACAGCCGCCAAAAGAAAATTGTCCACACTTTATAGTGACTGAATGAATTTCGGATAAATATCCGATCGGCGGCATTCGCATAGAAAAGTTAGTCGTTCGTCATATCTTGCAAGTTTTTCACCGTTTTTCAGAGTTTCGATCAGCACATCACGGCGGCTAAAGTTATTGTCTTGAGAACAAATTATGTTGATGGCTGTTATGAGCATTATGAGAGTTACTTTATAAATCGTGTTTATATAGCCTTTGCTCATGGTAAAGTAGATAAATTCGAAAATTACAAAGAGAGATATATTAACTAATATTTCACCATTGCGGCTTCATCAGAGTTAACACAATTCAAACACAGTTTTCCAACCATCCGATATGACACGTGACCCTTATTTATACACAGCCGCCAAAAGAAAATTGTCCACACTTTATAGTGACTGAATGAATTTCGGATAAATATCCGATCGGCGGCATTCGCATAGAAAAGTTAGTCGTTCGTCATATCTTGCAAGTGGGCGCGCTGTTATATCAAGCACTCGGGCGTGCAGATACTACCGTGACTCAAAATGAGGACTTTGACGAATTGGAAAGACAGGTGGTTGAAATGGTACAGCGACACACACCATTCCTGATGATTCTCACCGGTGACTTCAATGCCGATGCCGGAACAAACCCAGCAGGAGCTCAACAGCTGGATCGGCTGGTCACCAATTGTGGGCATGATCATGCTAGTGAATGAACCGACATTCTACCGTGGGTGAAAACAGCAACAAAACTTGACAACATTCTGATATATTACAGATCTGCAAACGAGCCTGCAGCCGAGTGTAAAGTAGAGAGATGTGACTACACTTCACACCACTGTAAGCAGATCGGAAAAGTCGATGTACCCCGTTACCGACAATCACAGGCCAGGTATCGCAAACAGAGGGACTGGAGGCGGCTAGAGGCAGCACAGTTTCAAGATGATCTCGACGCCATCGACTGGGGCTGAACAGTCCCCAGATCAGACTCATGTGAGGTGCAGTGGGACAAGTTCACCCATACTGTAGAGGCCGTGGCTCGATCGCCACGCTTCCTGGAAAATGGTGAAGATACGGAATCCTGCGCCTCCACCGATCTCCGATGACACCCGTGAGCTGATCCTTCGGCGTCGACAGGCCATCGCTGCCGACGATGCTGATGGCTACGCGATGCTGAACTCTCAAGTGAAGCGAGCCATCAGACATGACTACTGCAGCGATATCAAGCGGCGAGTAGAAGAAGCTCCGCCCGCTGCCCTCTGGCGGCAGCTCCGCGCCGTTATATCACCACGGCGCAGCGCTCCGGCACAGCCTGAGAACCTGACGGCTGATGACCTCAACGCGTACTTCACCACCGTGGGAGAGGAGACGCACCAGGCCGTCATGCAGGCGTTCCAGGAGTCTGGCATATGTGCCCTGGCTGCTCGTCTCCCCCGAGTACACTCCGACGCGCTTCAGCTCACCCCGGTCACCCTGGAGAGGCTAAGGCACATCTTATACACCTTGCCGAACAAAACATCACCCGCGGATGATATCATCGACATTCGTAGTGATCAAGCTGATATTCCCTGTCATCGGACGGATCCCTACTCCAGATAATCAACAAGAGTATCGTGTCAGAACTGTACCAGACACCTGGAAGATGGCAGTTGTCATACCACTGCATAAGAAGGGCGACATGAGCACTGCAGAAAATTTCAGACCGATCACAAATGTTTCAGTAATTAGCAAAATTGTGGAAAAGGTTGTGTCTGCTCTCAAGTTGAAGCCTACCTGAGCCGGAACGGTCTGTACAGCCCAGAACAACACGGGTTCAGACACAGGCACAGCACCGCAACGGCACTCGTCAGTGTCAATGACAGCCTACTGGCGGCGGCAGATCGAAGGTGACATCAGCATCCTTACACTGATTGATCTCAGTCGTGCATTCGATGTTTGTTGACCATCAGACTCTACTGAATCAACTGCAGCTGCTTCAGATTGCCCCGGGCTGGTTTCGAAGCTACCTGGGTGGTCACCGACAGTCGGTGACACCGACAGTGCTGTCTGGGAGAGGAAAGTCGGCACTGCTCCCAATCAACATCGGAATTTTTCAGGGCTCATGCCTCGGCCCGATTCTGTACAACATCGCCTCCATCAGCGCTGCCTGCTATGTGCCGTCAGAGATCAATGGCTACACGGTTCCAATTACCAGGTACGATGATGACACCCAGCTGGTCATGTCAGGACCGACGGAACGGCTGTCAGAGATTCAGTCTTTATTGGAGCGAGTACTCGACACACTGGCCACCTACTTTCTCCAGAATGGCATGAAGATCAATGCGGCAAAAAACGAGCTGATGATGGTCGGGGGCAGATCTGCGATGCAAGCTGCGGGGAATGGATCCGGGTCGAGTGCTGTTCCTGGGCGATACTCTACAACCTGTGTCTACTGTAAAAAAATATAGGAGTTATTTTCGATAGTCAGTTGAGCTTTTGAGCCGCATATAAATCATGTCGTAAACAAATGTTTTGGTATGCTTGTTGGCCTTATGCACGCAAAACACGTACTTCCTTTACATGTGCTACCGACCATAGTAGATACTTTAGTTTTGTCACATGTACGGTACTGTAGTCAGGTATTCGGTTCTGCAACCCAAGACCACGGTTGAAAGCGACTGCAAAGAGTGCAAAGCTTCGCTGCTAGAGTGATTTCACGGTAGAAAGAAGTACGACCACATATCCGACGTGATTAAGGACTTGAAATGGCTATCTATCGATTCATTGGTTGACATGAACGACATGTGTCTTCTGCACAACCTTATTGTCACAGGTGAACCTGAGGTGCTAAAGAAAAGACGTCTGTTACAATAGAGAAGTTTTCCAGCGTCGAACCAGGCTGTCGAATCACTTGTACGTGCTCCGGACTCGCACCAACCTAGTCCAGAGGACATTCATATACTGAACGTGTAAACTGTACATTGAGCATGTGATTGGGACGGAGCTCCAAAACATGTCTCACGCACGCTTTAAGAAAGCGCTGAAATCTCGCCTCTTGAATTAGTTAGTACGTTACCACAATGGGGTATTTTACAGTGTGTTTGCTTTGTTTTTAGTTGTTCCTAGACCCCGCCCAGGCCCCCACCCAGATGACCGCAAACACGGTGAAATACCTGGGGACGGGCCCGACACCTGTCGGGTCGGTCGGTCGGCCGGGGCGAGCGGCTCGCCGGACTCTGGCCGGCGGATCGCTCGCCTGGCCGGTGGCGAGGGGGTCGCCGCCTCAGTGACCGCTGAAATAAGCGTGAGGCGGCGCGGGCGAGGCCTGACTTTTTATTGTGTTTCTTATTGTTTTATAATGCTTTTGCTATCACCGTGTTCATATTTTATGTTTGTATATGCATGTGTACCGTGTACGACAATGACCTCAGAATAGCCCTGAATTGTGGATTGGTCAGCTATACGTCAATACTTACATACATACCCGTGACGTCACCGCCCATCCTGGATCCCGTGCCGCCGTCAGCATTGCCTGCGGTGGCCGTACCAACTCCCGTGCCGACTCTCCTACAGCAGCCCGTACCGGACACTCGCCCAGATAATTACCCCCTCGGGGGATTCGGACTCCGATCTCCCCAGAGCAGCCACGCACATTCCGGATATATCAGATTCTCCCAGATACAATCCTAGGAATCAGTGGCGGATCCAGGGGGGGGGGGGGGGCGTAGGGGCTGAAGCCCCCTGCCTTAGAAAACGGCGCCATTTTTGTATAGGGATTTGCCGGCGCCGTAGCGTTTTCGGGAGGCCGCCAGGGCACCCCTTGCGTCTACCAACAGCATCGTAGCACTCTTGGAAGGCACCCTGGCACCCTCAGAAGACATCTTGCCGCCCTCACAACGCATTATGCCGCCCTCGGAAGGTACATCGCCGCCCTCGGAAGGCATTTTGCCGCCCTCGGAAGGCACCATGCCGCCCCCGTCACCGAGGGAAATATGCCGCCCTCAGGCCTGAAGCCCCCCTGCCTTAGAAAATCCTGGATCCGCCCCTGCTAGGAGTCGTGCCAACTTGCGACCTCCGGACCGATTCTGAGTGAAACGTTCCAATGATGCGCTGTACTTAGTACGTCTGTGTGGTTTTGGATAAGTGTTTTTTTTTGTTGTGTTGTTTTTTGTTCGTTACGGTTGGGGTTTTGTAAACGGGGGTTGAGGAGTGTTGTGTAGTGCACAACGCCGGCGCCAGGGTGGCCTGTCTCGCCGGCCGCCTGGATGTGGTGCACATAGCCGGTGTATTATCGCCTGCGGCTCGGTGTCAATGTCTAGTGACCGGTCGGGGGAAATGCACAGTCTGGACCGAGCTCTGTATTACAAAATCACCCATGCCATCACCCATGGGTGGATGCCACCACCCTCGGTTTTTCGGGAATAACTCGCGTAAATATTAACCGATTGCGATGCAACTTTCAGTACCCTACTTAAGTGAACAATTTGACACATTCTGAAATTGTTAAGTTATAGGTCACATGACCCGTGACCTTTGACCTGTTTCTCAAGGTCATGTCAGGGCGCAACTGGCGTCCGTAGTATTGATCTTTGTAACTTGTGCAGTTTCATGATGTTTGTTGTTCAGGGAGCATATGCACAGGTGTTTACAAGTGACAGTTGTGGTTTATCTTGAGATTGTGACCTCAATTGACCTTTTCAAGAGGTCAACCGAGGTCACTGACCTCAGATGACCTGATATTACTGTTTTGGCTTCTGGCAGTTTCTAGGACATTTTGTGACGCGACCTGACATGACCTTTTTGGAATTTGGCAGTTTTTAGGACATTTTGTGACGCTGATTTCAAATTTGGCACCCATTTAGCATAATTATATGCTCATTCGCGGCTCTATTAAATTCAATTTATAACGCATTTACAATTTGGTTGAATTGTGGGTCATTGACATGACCTCAGAGGTCATATAATGACCTAGGACCTTAAAATCGGGTATCAATGGCTTCCGCTCGTGACAAGCAACACGCTCCTTCTTTAATTGAAGCTCTAGCCCAATTAGGGGAGAAACGCTAGGGGGTGGTTGTAACCCCCCCCCCCCCCCCCCCTGCACGGTCCAACGCACTGATCGGACGCTGCACGGGCGAGGGTTTTAAATGATGCACAACAACCCTCAAGACACACACAATGCTATACAAAACATTGAGACACTTTACAAAAAGTTAAAGTGGGGTGAAGTCCTCGCATTCAGCGGCAAATCATTGCACGCTCTGATGGGCTCGGATGAAAACGAGCGTCCGGCAGAGCTCAGTGCGTGGGCGAGACACCTCTAGCTGCCCGTCACGGGTAGCCCTGGTTGTGCGCGTGTATGCATCGGAGCGACTGATATTCGTGAACAGAGCAGTTCGGTTCGGGGGCGTTCTAATCCTGGTATACGCGACATCCATGCTAAAGTCGCGTATACCAGGCACATTTATTGAGAATAAGACTTTATCGCAATTTACATGATGATCAGATTGACTTCGGTGCCGCCCCGGTAACTCATTTTTTTATTGATAGCACTCGTCCTATATGGAGGAGGAGCATTCATTGATTATTGGGGGTTTCGGCGCGTCGACATCGAGGGCCACTTTGCTGGGCATCTACATCGAGCTTGCGGGTGAGGCCTTTGGGTCGCCACTTTGTGTTACTGACCTCATTGCCAAATCAAGACAACACGATATAAAAGCTCATACCTGCAACATTTTAAGCTCCGCGAGTAACCAATGCACTGGGATTTCAAAACAGGCAAATCTTGAGCATTTTACAGAAGGACCCCGATCAGTACCTAAGGCTGTCTCCCTTATTCTTCGCCCTTTCCTCACTCTAGACTCCTCCTCCTCTATCCACTCTCTCCTCACTCTCGCCCAACTCCTCTATCCACTCTATCCTCACTCTCACCCTCCTCCTCTATCCACTCTCTTCGCTCACTCTCACCCTCCTCATCTATCCACTCTCTCCTCACTCTCGCCCACCCCCTCTATCCACTCTCTAGCTCACTCTCGCCCTCTTCCGCTAGTCCACTCTCTCCTCACCCTCCTCCTCTATCCACTCTCTCCCCAAGCCTGCATCCTCCTCCTCTATCCCGACTCTCGTCCTCACTTTAACCCTCCTCCTCTATCCAGCTCTCGTCGCTCGACTCTCGGCGCCTCCTCCTCTATCCACTCTCTCCTCACGCCTCACCCTCCTCCTATATCCACTCTCTAATCACTCCTCTACCAGCCTCCTCTATCCACTCTCTCCTCACCCTCTTCCTCTAGTGCCACTCTCTCCTCACCCTCTTCCTGCTATCCACTCTCTCCTCACCCTCTACCCTCCTCCACTACCCACCCTCGCCATCTTATATCCACTCCTCTCCTGCACTGTCGCCCTCACCCCTCTATCCACTCTCTCCTCACTCTCGCCCTCCTCCTCTATCCACTCTCTCCTCACTCTCACCCTCCTCCTCTATCCACTCTCTCCTCACTCCCACCCTCCTCTATATCCACTCTCTCCTCACTTCCCACCCTCCCCCTCTATCCACCCTCGCCCTCCGCCCCTATCCACTCTCTCCTCACTACCCACCCTCCTTCTATATCCACTCTCGGCCTCCTCCTCTATCCCACTTTCTCCTCACTCCCACCCTCCTTCTATATCCACTCTCTCCTCACTCCCACCCTCCTATATCTACCCTAGGCCTCCCTCTATCCACTCTCTCCTCACTCCCACCCTCCTTCTATATCCACTCCCTCCTCGCTCTCACCCTCCCCCTCTATCCACTCTCTCCTCACTCTCGGCCCTCCCCCCCTCTATCCACTCTCCCCTCACTTTCACCCTCCTCCTCTCCTCACTCTCGCCCTCCCCCTCTATCCACTCTCCTCCTCACTCTCACCCTCTTCCTGTATCCACCCTCGGCCCCTCCTCCTCTATCCACTCTCTCCTCACTCTCGCCCTTCCTCCTATATCCCACCCTCACCCCTCATCCTCTATCCACTCTCTTCCTCACTCTCACCCTCC